>APFE031603873.1:48548-70455 GCA_000404065.3 Pinus taeda | reverse complement strand
AATGTTAAAAAAGTATTTTATTGACTTTTCAGACATGTCTTGAAGTTATTTTCTACTTTTTTTCGTTTTGAAGGTAGGAATGTTTAAAGTTCTGAAATATTTTAAAAATCTCAACAATTATATTATTTTACTCTAGTTTCAGTAAAAGAGGTTATCCTTAAAACGTAAAGGTTGTCTTACAACTAAGCACTTTTAACTCGGATTTTTCATCCAAAAATCTTGAGTCAATGATTCTCTCCATCCATTAAAAACAAAATTTTAGAGTGTAATTCTAAAATTTAATAAATCTTAAAAGGTGAGAGGTATCATCACGAGCCCGCTTACCATGATCATAAGGAACCAATTAAATTGACATTACCAATACTGAACACCAAATCAGGGTAATGGCTTATGATTGTTTCAATTATAAGACAAGGGGTCTTGTCACGAGCCAAATTGTTCAGTTTGATTATTACTAGTGAATGACATTGTCGTTATCTGGCCACCAAACTAGGACAATGGCTTTTTAGCATCGATTAAAACAAAAAAGGAAAATAAAATAAAAATAAACTTACCTCTAATTATTGAACTATTAAATGGATGGGATACTGCATTATTGTTGGTTAAAAGGTAACCCTGTCGAAGCTATGAACGCTTGGTAGTAGCAGTGCCTCTACCTGTGATAAACGGGTACATCAGAAGCTAAGTTGTAAAAGGACCCCTAGGTTATTTTTATAACTAATTAATGCCTAATACAAGTAAATAGGTGTTTTTCATTCATGAAAGGTTTTTAAAATAAATTTCCATTTAATGGGTTCTATAGTCAGAGTAATTTTATTTATCTAAATGTTTTGAAAAGTAGTTTCCACTTCCTAAAATTATTTTTGTTAAATCTTTGAAGAAATTCATTATTATCCATCAAAGATAATTGGTTCTTCCAGTGAATCGCCAATTGTTGTACTGTTCAATAACTCCCATTTTAAAATATTATAATTTCCTATAAATTTATTATATTAAAAATAAGGACCCCTTAGTTTAAAAAGCCTTGGATTTTATTTCTTTAAAAAAAAAAAGTAAAAAATAAAATACAAAATCAACGTAAAAAAATGTCCATAAAATCACATAACCAAAGTTCAATACTTAGGCTTTTTAACTAAAACCCAAGTATTAAACCTTGATTATCAAAAAGTCAAATTTCCAAATAACCTCTGAGACCAAAACTTATACTTAAGCTTTGAAAAACCTTAAGTATAAACAATATGGGTTATTAAAAAAAAATTAAAATCAAAATGGATCAAAGTTTTTAATTCCCAAAGGTTAAATTATTTATAAACTTGAACTCATCCAAAATTCTGCATCACAAATAAACATAAAGCAAAGACCTCTCCAATAGTTCCATTACGATTGTGATATAAGCAACAGACCTGACGACCAAGTTAATAGAACTGTATAAATACCCCACCTCTACAAATCGAAATAATCACAAACTTAAGTCTCTACCTTAACCCAATTTGGATTTGATAAGGCCAAACTCGACTGGGTCATGAAATTCACTTTATAACAATATCACATCCGGGACATCGCAAATCCCATAGCACAAGTCCCGTGGCCTATCCCTTCTTAATTGCGATATGCGATATAGCCATATCCGACGAGATTATATACTTCAATCATAAATCCCTCGTGTCTATGATTATCGCAAGGTCCAAAGGCTTAATATCAAACCCTGCTCCACACCACCGATTGCGATATGCGATATAAGCCTCAAACCTGATAGGATTATACATGCCAATTTATAAATTCTTTTGCATCTTGAATTATTGCAAATACCGAAGGATCATGCCTCCTCCCTCATGCCTCATGCCAATTGTGATTGTGATATGATCCGCGACTTCTGGCATGTCACCCATCATGTCACCATTACGTCATCCCACAGATCGCAAATCACAAATCTTTCGGAACCGATAGCCTTTTACCTTCCCATTGTTGCAATACCATTATCACAATTGCAATTTTTTATGGAACTTAACTCATTCCTCCTCTGTCAATTCCGATTGTGATTTGGTCTTAATTTTACCTACATATTTTGGACTTTTGTCTATTTCGATAGGAATTCTCCCTATTCAAAATATGATGATAATTCATCCCTTCTCAGTCTCCAACTGATTGCGGTTATTCTGGGTTCTATCCCCGATTTTCAAGCGATTACGATTTGGATTTTCGTTAAAATTCTCTCATTTTTTATTAGAATTTCTAGATTGCAATTTAATCAAAATAACATTCTTTTTTATTTAATTTTATCTGAGAAATACTAGTCTTGATTTAAAATATACTTATCCACGACTTATATGTTCAGGTACAAACAAAACTCAACAACGAGGAGGAGAAAGTTGTGCAGAGAAAGACGCAGATCAGTTCCACAAAATCTATAGAAAGCAAGGATATTTAGATCGAAAGTCAGGGATAATAAGCCAGAAATGGAAAATTGCTTTTATTTTTCATGATTCAAGGAACTTCATTTACATTTTCTCGGTGTTGTGCACAGACCTAATATTTTTAAACAATTTGTATTATTATTTAAGAAGACATGCTAGATCGATTTAAGGGTCTATAATTTGACATAGAAATCCAAAGGAGTAATTTGCATTTCTATATTTCTTCTTGAATATTTTTTTGAATAACAGATCCTGGCCTCTTTTATTTTTGCAAAAAAGCTTGAGTGTTGTGGCATTCATGTATTACATTAAAGCGTTGGAGCAAAGGAGAAAGGGCCAGGACTACTAATTTATTGAAAGAAAGTGTTTTTGGATACAGGTATTTCTATTAGTATTTTAAAACGATTCTATTGTCTTTTATCATCTACAGTTTCTCTGTGTTTTATGTTATATGCATTTCTTTAAAACAACATTATCATAAATTCATTTTTGAATATGTTTAAATGGTGCAATATTTTAATGACATGTATCAAAGACAGTTAAGGATATTTTGATTGTCATATAATATTATCATAGTTATTTTAATAATTCCTTAATTAAAAGAATTAATTTAAGCCATTCTTCAATTCTAAAGTAAATGATTAATTTATCACTCATCTACTAAGGAAGATTGTTCTAGATCACAATCAAACTATTAAACCCAGGTAATAAATATATTATTTTCATATATTTCATCTTTTAGTTATTAATGATTGAAAAATCGATTTTTCAAGCCCATTATAAGCATTTCATAGTCATTTTATTACCTCTCATTGGGAACTTGGACCCATTATTTCCAGTCAGAGCCACTACCCCAAACATAAAAGGAGTTGTTTAAGGTCTGGACCAGCTGGTTATCCCCCATGTTGGTCCATAAAATTTTGAGGCATCAACACATTATTTGGTCTGAATTGTGCGTCGTTCAAAATCACCATGGCTATGTGAATGGATTTAGCCCAAAATATTTGTGGTATACCTTTTTATCTCATCATGGCTCTAGAGAACTACTAGATTGATTTATTTTCTCTCTCAGCTATTCCATTCTATTATGGTGTCTCTGTGATGGTAAAATGTCTTTTGATACCCTTTTCTTTGAACAAATCAAAAAAATATTTGGAGGTAAACTCACCACCATTATTAGACCCTAGACACTGTATTCTACAACATATCTTATTCTCATCCATGGCCTTAAAGTTCTTGAATTTTTCAAAGACCTCAACCTTTTCTCTTAAAAAGGCCACCAATGTCATTTTTCTAAAATCATCAATGATAATGTTGAAATACAATTTACTTGAGAATTCATGAGTTCTTGAAGGAACACACAAGTCCATTAGTATTAATTACAATGGGTTGGTTGATGAGTTATACACGGATTTCAATGGAACTCATACATGTTTCTGAATTTGACGAGACTTGTTAATAGTGCTCTCAAGATTTCAAAGATTTATAAGATCTCTAACAACATTCTTCTTGACCAATTTGACAATTTGATTAAATTTCAAATGTCCTAGACTTCAATGCCACAACCATATCTCATCAATATTTGTCAAACAATGCTTCTCTATATTCTCTTTTAGAACATAGACATTACTATATGTTCTAACAACTTCAATTTTTGTCTCTCCTATGGATGCAACCTTGATTTGAAATTTTTTAGATTTGAGAAACACATCATAGCCTTGGTCACAGTTCTGGGGAACACTCAGTAAATTGTGCTTCAATCCATCAACAAGCAATACATCCTTGGATTTACCGCTGCCATTAGGTAGGCTAATAATTCCTTTACCCAAAATCTTACCAGGTTCATTATTTCCAAAGGTTACATTACCTTTTTTTATAGGTTTCCATGACAAAAGAATTCTTTTATCTCTTGACATATGGTTGGAACAACCACTATTAACATACCATTGACTCCCTTCATTCTGAGGATATAAAATGACATCACAATTTTCTTTATTTTCCTTTTTCTTCCACACTTTTCATTTATGGAGTATTTTCTTGATTTTTGGATTAGGTCTTTTGTCTTTAAGTCTCTAATCAACTACTTTGTGTCCATAGTTTTGATAGATGTAACATTGAAACAATTTATTCAATGGGGAAAACGAATTGTGATACTTGGATCTCCTCATCCTTTACCTAAAAAATTGGTTATTAGGATGATCTTTTTTTCTTTGTGGCATGAGTTTTCTAAATGATATATTAACCCTACAATTTGTTTCCTTGTGCCCATAATTCATACAAGTAAAATAGTTTCCTGGAAATATCTCATCGTAACTAATAAAAGAGTGATTTTTAAGCTTAGTTGAGCTTCTCTTGGAGATATTCAAGCTTCTATGAGACTTGAACCTCTTTGTTGATGATTTTGATTTTCCTCTCATGTATTATTAAACTTTTGTTGAGTCAAATTACTCATTTTATATTTCAACTATTGATTTTCCTATGGCTATAAATCAAACTACATGCTCCCTTTTGTTATATGTTTTTGTGTTGGTTCAGTTTTGGTTGTTGTGATGTTTGTATTTTTACTACTTGCATAAAAGTAATAACTTTCTTTCCTTTATATCAGTTGTTGAGGTTGACCTGGCCTCAAATCTAATACCTACTCTATTATTAGAGACTCTTTTTGGTTAATAAGTTCATTTAAACTTTCAGTCCCTTTTCCACATTTTTCATTAAATCTTAGTTTGGTTTTAGCTTTTTCCAACTCTTTCCTGTAAGAAACAATTTCTCCTTCAAACCTTTCACATGCTTGATTATTCTCATTGAGATGCTAATTCAAAGTTTCTTGGATCTTTTTTCCTTGTTCAATTTGTAGGAGCATGGTTTCTATTGCTTCAAACTTGCCTTTGGTCAGCAATTCCTTTTGTGTTTTATTTTTCTGTCTCATGTGCTTTATTTTTATTTATCACTCTTTGAATTTCCTCAAGATAACTAATCAAATCTCCTTATAAATCAAATTCAACCTCTTCTCCATCAGATTCAAAAACTTCTACTTCCATACTTTCAATGGTCATGAGCATAAATCCTTTTGAGCTTTCATAGGCTTTGTCCTCAATTGAAGATTGAATAGCTTCACTTTCAGAGGTGTTGCAGTATTGGGTGTAGAAGATTTTCTTCTTAGACTTACTTTTTTCCTTTTTTCACTTATTTAAACATATATCTAGGGTCACATTCATACTTCTTATTTTCAATACTATTAGAGCCATAGTGACTTACTTTACCCAAATTAAAGCATTTAAAAGGTAGCTTACCTTTGCACTTTCATGAGCCTCTCTTGAGATTTCTCATGACCATAACTTCCTCTTCGTTGATTCACAACATAACTCATTATCTTCGTCCTTGGGATTCTTTTCTATAGAATTTATTTTAGAAATCCTCATCTCATAGGAATTAAAAGTGCTAATTAGTTAATCTAAAGTGAGATATTTGAGATTTTTAATCTCCTTAATGGTTGAAAGTTTACAATTAAGTCTCTCAAGGAGAAATATCATCATATTTTGAACAACTACTATCTCTTTTAGCTTTTCATTAAGAATTCTTATTGTATTCACAATTTCATCAAATCTAATAAAGTATTTAACAATATATTAATCATCATGCATCTTGAAAGACTCAAATAACATTTTAAAACCTTCAAGTTTGGCTTAATTTACCTTGCTATGACCTTCATAGAAGCTATTCATCTTGTCTTATATTTCTTTTGCAATAGTGCAATCCACGACCTTGATTAATTCTCATTCAGGCATGCCAACAAGTAGAGCCTTTTCCATTTCATCTAAATTCCATATTGTGATATCTAGTAATCATGGCTTGACGATTTTCATATTCTTCTTCTATTGTCTCCCATACATCGACACCGAGAGATTGAAAATAGATTTTATTCCTTAGTTTATTGTGTTTTTAATTTACAATTAAAAAAATTATATGTAATTTTTTTTATTTGTCATTATGTCTATAAGTGTGTTTATTTTAAAATAAGGTTTCTAGAATATTGACTTAATTAGCAATAATTATTAGATGGAAGGTGGGGAGTTAACCTCCAAAAAAATATTTTAGAATATTCTTAGTAGTAATCAAATATCAAAGGTTTAGACATATTTCAAAAGTTGTGTAACAACCCGTGGTTGAGTTTCATTGTAAAAAGTATTAATATAAGACTAAGGACACGGGACACATAATCCAAATTGAATGTTGGGAAAAACATCCACGTGGTTGTTCATTTCGGTTTATTATGGCTAAGTAAATTGACAAAAACAACGGAAAAGACAAAGTCACATTTATTTATGAAAATAAAGGAAAATAGGAGAAAAGGGAGGTGAGAGGTGACATATTTGCATGAGAAGGAAAATGAAGAAATTAGAGGCCTAAATGATAAAAAGGCTTCTGAGGACTATTTCTTGGCTTTTGTCAGTTCAACCTTTTCTTAGTTGAATTTTGTAGCTCTCTCTCTATTCTCTCTCTCATACTCTTGCACACTTAGAACAGTCTTGGAGCACTATAGCATTGGAAGAAAGGAAGGCAAAGGAAGGACAAGAAAACAAAGGAAGCAAGGATTAAACAAGGAAGAGTTGTATCAATTGGCTACAGTGGGATTACTTTGAAGGTATCAAGGTGCATGCATGATTTCCTTGTTAGTTTGGCATGCAAGGTATGTGCATGTGTGTATTTGATTCTCTTCTTATCACTAGCATAAGATTTTCTAGGTGTGACAGTGGTTTCAACCTTACCTTTCCATTTCTAGATAGTCATGGTGTGATGGGGTTATTTCATTGGTTGAGCTTTGGATTGTTGGATGGTTTTGGAACCGGGTGAGGTGGTATGAGGAAAATTCCCAAGGGCTTAGGAAACCCTTGAATGGTAATGGTGGGATCTTGGTAAAACCTGAGGGTGGAGACGAGAGAATTACTCAAGGTATTGGTGAATAAATACAAAGGAATCCAAGCTTGTGTAGGTCTTATTGATCCCTTGACCCATTTTGGTGGGATTGCGGTAAAGCTTGGTAGTGTATGTTTTTGTTTGGGACTAGGAATCCCTTGATTGGTAATGGTGGATTGGGGTAAAAAAGTGATGTATAGATGAGGGTTTCTTGCATAGGACTCTCTTGAATATTTTTGGTGGGATTGCAGTAAATCCTAAGGAAGATCTAGTTGTTTTCTTGTGACTCCCACATTCATGTTTGGAATATGGCACAAAGGTGATTGGCTGAAAGAAATTTTGGTTCAACTCAATTTATGGTCGAGTGGTACATGAAAGTCCGTGACTTGGTTTGATTTTTCATATGTTAATAAGATCTCTTTTCCTCTTGTATTTCATGAGTAATTATACTTGTTATTCTGCGGCTTTGATGGTTTTTCTATCATGGTTATTATTCTAGTTATATGTTGGTTATAAGCACGGGTTTATGACAGATTCTAGTTATGGCTCTTATCATTTGATTATTAAATGAATGGTTATTGAATGGATGACATAATAGATGTTATTGCAACTATTATGAGATGGAATTAGACCTTCTTGGTGATTCTTAGATAAATATCAAACCCTTATGTTCATATATGGATTCATGACCTATAGATTACATGTTCACAATGCGTTTGATGAAATGACTATCATGGGTAGTCTTGGTTAGGTGAAGTCCTTGATTATGTTTTATGTTAGAGGATTTTTCCTTGTGTCATTTATTGGTTTGGGAAGTCTCATCAAGTTCTAGGCAAAGATTTGCAGTCTAGCCCTGAAAAGGTGAAATAGATCTCATAGTTGTAGGATCGTAACTCAAAATTTGGGACTGCAGTCACTACCTTTCAAGTTTATGCATTCAACTGAAGGCCTACAATTTTCATAGATGTAGGCTTATGTATGCATCTAAAATCCTAGTTCAGTGAAAAATCAGTCTATCTTAGGGTTGAGGCACCTAGAGTGGTTGTTTAGCTCTTGGGGTCGTGTAGCTCCTGAGGAAGGTCAGTAAGGTTTCATTTTGCTGACTCCATTTCCTTAATGTCATCTAGGAGATCAAGTCATGTCATATCATCCCTCAGCTCATGTTTACCCTAGCAGGCCGGTGAAGTGGGTATATTTGGGAGGGGTGGTTACAAGGTGGTACAAGAGTAGCTTGCATTCTCTTTGGGTGATATCTAATACAACAGGATGGTATCAAAACTCCTAGGTTCAACACTTGGACTGGATGGGCAGAATGTGTTTGTGATTTATGTATTTTAGTTGTCTATGTGATTTTTATGCATGCATCACGATAACCATTGTTGCAATTTGTGTCATCATGATGTTGATATGTTAGCTTAGATATAGCAGGAGAAGCATATCAGTAGAGCAAGGTTGCAACACTGGGTCTTTGGGTAAGGTTATATCGTCATACATTTTTATATGTTGGGTTTGCAGCTATATTGGTTAATGGTTATATGGATTATGATTATTTATGTGTCTATCATTCTATTGTTGTTATGGCTACACACATGATAGATGCTAGTTAAATAGTGAGGTCATATGCACATGTGTCAGATAGTCATGAATGGTAGTAGCTTGTTCTTATATGTATTGTGGTCATATACATGATGAGTATGTTCATTGAAGCTAAGATCTTGATATTATATGTATCGTGTTAATATGGTTCGGTTTGTTCATATGGTTATGGTTATGATATTAAGGTATGACACGATGTACTTGTGATATTGTGTCATATTAATTTAGACTGACTTGTGCAGATGTGATAGCCTCCCCTAAGATACATTGAGGTATGAGTGTGATTATGTCATTTATCTAGTTTATCTAGCATGGTATGTTTATAGGTTGTTTGAATGTTTACTTAACTGGATGATATGAGTATGTGTCTATAATATTACATCAAGGAATGATCTTGTTTTAAGATGATTGTTCTAACATAATATGCACTGAGACAATTGATATTCACTTGCATGTAAGTAGGTGCTAGTTGTAGTATTATGGTTGGTGACTGTGAGTTGATTGCTGATTATGACATGGCTATTAGTCTTGGTAGAGGTTGATTTCAAAGTAACAGACACGATGTCTTGATCTTTGGAATGTGCGACTGACATGTGTGAGTAGTTATAGGGAAAAATGTTTGGTATTAACATGAGAAGGTAACAATTAATTTGTTTATATAACTAGCAGTTTGGTGATCTGATAGTACATAGTAAGAACCAATTTCAGTAAGGTTAAAATTTAAAAAAACAAAATGGGGTGAGAATTCCTTTCCCTATGTTTGGAAACCACAATTCCAAATGAATGAGTGCTTGCATGAATACGAGAAGTCTTCTTGACCTTGATTACATTTGACATTATGTGGATATGTGCTACATTCATGAACATGTATTTGACAAGTATACTAGTTAGTTTCTACTTATAGTTGGATTTGTTAAGGGAATTGGAGACCATTGAGAGATGATAAATGTGCGTGTTCAGTACAAGATAGCATTCTTGGTACAAAAATGTAAGGTAACCATTATATTGTTTCGTTTATTTATGCACTAATAGTTATGTGTTTATGGAAACATGATGTAGGGGATTGCATGGCAAAAGAGATTTCCATGCAATATTAAAGAAGGCTCAGGTTGAACTTTCCCTTGGAAGCATTGGGAACCCTTGGGGTTGATTTGTGGTGTTTGTTACTAGTTTTGTTCCTTTAGTATTTTGTGATTTGTTTGCACTTGATATGTGGTTTTATTTGTGTCTGGTGCATGTCCATGCCACTTTGTTTGTGGTTTCATATTGTTATTGGGTTTCATAGATATATTCTTTTCTTTTTCATACCTTTTATGTTTTGAGGATCCTTGGAATTGGTTTGGGAAAGAGGAAATTTAATGGAGCTCGGGGAGGGCTGCGTGGAATGTAATAGGTAATGTAAGACTCAAATGAATCCTGATGCATGTAAAGTGTAGATGAAAGCAAGAGTATCACAACTGGTTGGGTCCATTGGGGTAAATGGATGGTCGCAGGACAGTCACAAGAAAGGTAATTAGGAAAGGTAAAGTAAAAGTATTTGAGACGTTAGATGCCTTCACTATGTTGGGAACTATTGTTCTCAATGTTGTACATGGTGTGCATGAATAAAGGGAGTTCTCTTCACCTTGACCTTATGATATCTAGTAATTATATTGTGATCATGATTGTGTTGATGTTTATGTATGTATACATGTACATGTATATCGTTGTCTGACAGGGTCGTTAGGGATCATAATTTCTTTATGCTAATGTTTTATATATATATATATATATATATATATATATATATCATTGTCTTGCAGGTCATTGAGGATCATTCTTCTGTCGGAATGATTGCTTATGCAAGTGAATGACATGAAGAGGTTCGTAGTTTCATGAGGAATCAAGTGGGCAGAGTAGCCCTGACATATCTATGAGGTTAGTATCATGTGGATATTATTTAATATTATGTTTTTACGCCTATGTTTATGTTATGAGAAGGCTATGCTAAGGGGTAATTCAATTGAAGGAAAGTAGTATTCTCTGTGGCATGTTGGGACAAGCATGGAGAGTGGAAAGACATTAGAAGCAAGGTTGTGTGGTAGAGTGAGTGTGGTCTCTAGATGTAAATAAGTACTTTTGTTATGTATATGTTGTACATGTTGTACCTGTGATGTTGTGTCATGTGGTGTTGTGTACATTTTGAATATGCGGTGTTGTGCATATACGGTGCTATTTACATGTTGTATATGTGGTTCTATGAACACATGGTGTTGTGTACATGTCATATATGTAGTCTTCTGTACATATTGTATATGTAGTTCTTTGTACATGAGGTGTGGTGTACACATTTTACATACAGTGTTGAGTATATATGGCTTTGTGTGCATGTTGTACATGTGGTGCTATGTACATGTTGTATATATGGTGTTTTGTGCATGTGGTTCTATGTACATGTTACATGTGGTGTGATGTGCACGTGGTGTTGTGTACATGCTATGCAAGTGATTTTGTCTACATTTGGTGTTATGTACATGTTGTGCAAGTGGCTTTGTGTACATGATGTTGTTTACACATTGTGCACATGGTGTTGTGTAGAAGTGGTGTTGTGTACACATTGTGCAGGTGGTGTTGTGTATAGGTGGAACTATGTCCATGTTGTACATGTGGTATTGTGTACATGTCGTATATGTGCTATGTTGTGTACATGTGGTATTGTGTGCATGTCGTACATGTTGTGTTGTATACATGTGGTATTGTTTATGTGCATTGTGTAATCATTGTATTGTGAAGTGTATATTTGTTGTGTTGTACACCGGATGAAGGTGTATGTGTTGTGTTGTACACCTGGTGTAGGTGTATGTATTGTGTTATACATCAAATGTAGGTGTGTGCTTGTGTTGTATGCCTAGTGTAGGTTCATATATTATGTGTTGTTGTATAGTGGGTGTAGGTGTATGTGTTGTGTTGTACACGAGGTGTAGGTGTACTTTTTGTGTTGTATGTTGGGTGTAGGTGCATGTATTGTGTGGTTTTGTATATTGAGTGTAGGTGTATGTGTTGTGTTGTACACAGGGTGTAGGTGTACATTTTGTGTTGTACACTGGGTGTAGGTGTACATGTTGTGTTGTATGCCAGGTGTAGGTGCAGGTATTGTGTGGTGTTGTACACCGTGTGTGGGTGTATGTGTGTGATGTACACTCTATGTATGTGTACATGATTTAAGAGAAGAGAAAGCTAGATGCTTGTCGAGTGTGGTGACTGATTCAATGTGTGTATGGAAAGGACAAAGGAAAAAGGTAGAAGCAAAGGACCAATTGAAGGATAAGTATCAATATTTTATTTTAGAATTTTATTATGCATATGATTATGGTTTATGATGGTTACATGTGATTTATCATTTTTATCTATGATGGATTCATTTTGAGCTAATTGGATGTGATATGTCTATACATGATGATTTGATTAAAGGCCTAGTTTGACTTGTTGTGACAAGAAGTAAAGAGAATTTCAGGTGTACCTTATTGACGAGCTACCAATGAGATATGATTTGAATTTATTTTGAATCTAATGGAAACTATGTTCTTGGTATAGGAAAACATGGAAATGCCCAAGTTTGGTGATTGGATTGACTACTAGAAAATTAGTGGAAACAACAAAAAGAAATTGGAATAGGAAGCAGTGTATTGTTAAAGCATTCAAGAGTATGACCATTGTGGAACACTGGTACCCGTTAGTGTCCATTGATTTCCATGAGCATGCTATGACTAGTATGATGGTTTTGAGGCAGGGATATGCCTTGGTTTCTGGACCTTCTGATGTGAGGAAACCTTTCCAAGGGATGGATCATCTAGGAAAGGGGATGCCATGGAACTTGGAAGGTGAGTGACTACACGAAAGGTGGTGATCGGATTTCCTGAGGTATTGTGTAGCAAAGAAGAGAAGGCCATGGAATACATTTGTTTTGGTCATTAGCATTTCAAGACGGAACGAGAGGCACATTGGGAGTGTTCCCTAGAAGAATGAGTCAGTAACTATTCACTGATAGAACAAGTAGAGCAAGGATTTTAGTGCTAGACATTGGATACAATTCAGTCTTTGGTAGCAGATTTTGGACTTCATAGGAGGGAAGTGGATCCTAGTATTACTCTGAGGCTGGAGGTGTGAGCCTTTGGATTCCCTTGTTGTAGATGTAGGCATCGTATCCTTTTATTTGGTAATTGAGAAAATGTGCATATGCATATATTATTGTAAATACTGTAATGAGATTTGTTATAAAGATCCAGTAAGAAGTATGTTTATTATGTTGGTCATGGTTTTTAGCAGGTGTTTACTGTAAATACTGCATCGAGCTAGATTTATAAATTTCCATGGAAAGTATGTTTTGGTTCTCAACTGTTTTACTAGTGGTAGGTACTATAGAACACTGAGGATAGCCTTCCCCCAAGGGGGAGGGCTCTATAGCAACCCCTAGTTGAATTTCCTTGTAAAATAAAAAAATATAAGGCCAAGGTCATGGGACACTTATTCTAAGTTGAATGTTGGGAAAAACATCCTAGTGGGTGTTCATTTCAGTTTATTATGGATAAGGAAATTGGAAAAGGAAATGGAAAATGCAAAGTGGAATTTATTGGCATGTAATTATAAAATTAAGAGAAAATAGGATAAAAGGGAGGTGAAAGGTCAAAGATTTGCATGACAAGGAAATTGAAGGAAAATGAAGAAGTTAGAGGCCTCAATGATAAAAGGGCTTATGAGGATCAGTTCATGGCTTTTACGAGTTCAACTTTTGTTAGTTCAATTTTGGAGGTCTCTCTCTATTCTATCTCATACTCTTGCACACTTAGAGCTGATGAGCCCCAGAAATGGGTAACTATATGGGCTCATTTTGCCTATTATTTCCATTTAATCCACCATTCTCCATAGCTTTTTGCATGTTTTTGAATATATTTATGTCAATTGACTGAATGGGGATAGTTACTTTGCCACATAGTCTAATGAGTGTTTATTGTAGATTTTTGGACAATTTTTAGACAAGGACAAGGCATCTATGAGCAGATTAGTAGCCAAACTCGAGGAAACAGGGCTGAGGAATTATAGGATGGATGTATCCTACATTAATGACCCCTTCCTCAAGTTCTCCACCAGCAGCTCAAAATTCAAAGGCCACGACATCGATGATTCTAAGGGGCAACTGAGCAACTCAAGTGGGGTTGTTGTTATCTCCAGTTTTGGGCAGCCAAGTTCCTTAAGTTTACGAGGACTGTTGGGGGTACTCACTTGTATAAATAAGAAGGCCTCAGGCCTCAGTAGGTTAGCCGTTTCGTAGTCTATTTTTTCACTTTTGTGCAGTCTTGTACTCAGCTCATTTTCAAGCTCCTTTTGCAGACAGTTTTGTGATGTAACTTTTTTTTTTTTTTATCAATGAAGATGAATCCAGCTTTGAACCAACACTGATATTTTATAGGGGGTTGAAGCTCTTGGATTAGGGCCCAACCCAAGATGCGCAGCAACTCCTTTGTGTATTTATATGTTTTTTTTCTTGCATTCATAAGTTGATTTCTGTTGTTTAGGATTAATCTTGCTTTGGTAAAATAGGTTGCTTTTGATGATTAAATTAGTCGTTCTTGCTTCAAGTTGTTTAAGGAGTTTGTTGTAGTAATAGAGAAAGATCCAAAAGGGCTACCAGTAGGCCTTGGTCCCCTTTCTCCCTCCTTGGGACCATGAATTGAGGACAAGGCACTACTATTGCCACCAAAAACACGTTTTTTTTCCTTTCCTACAATTGCTAGTGTGATGCTTTGAGTTGAAGAAGCTGATATTTGCTTGGATTCACATGCTTAGACCATTTAATGTTCATTTTCCATGGCTTTCTCACAGAATTTGTTGTTCATAAAGTTATGTTCAGTAGTACTCTATTTTTAGGTCAGATTTTAGGTCAAATTAGACAAACTCTGTTTTTTGGTTCTTGCTTGGGTCAGTTTTTAAGAAGTAGGTGTGCAGCTCACTCAAAAAACATTCCAGCTTTTCATCCCTTAATAGCACAACCTATACTAGCTCATCTTTTGCAGATTCCTTCACTCATTCAACACATTTCGCCATATTGTCCTAATTTATGCATTTTTCACAAAATCACTTTCTTCCCCTTTGAGCAAGTCCAACCCTCTCCTTCATTCCTGATCTTCATTAACAGAGTCCTAGACCATCCAACACCTTCATCCAGCCTTCATTTATTTTTTCCCACCATCTTTCCGCCTTCAAACCTCCAAAAGTCACTTTCAGCCTCCTCTTATAGAACTTCCTGTAGATCCCCTGCAGCCTCCTGTAGAAGTTCATGTGAGCCATTTTTCAAAGTCTGATCATAATGAAAATCTCTAGAAGGGTACTAGGAATTCTTAGGACCCCTCTGTACCTTGATCATCATCTACAAAAGCCGAATCCATTTTCCTTTGCCACCAAACTACTGCACAATCATAATTAGTCAAATCACAAGCATAATAAATCTGCATAAAAATACTCAAAATTGCAAAAAGATGATATCTTTCCATTTATTTTCAGAAGTAGCTTGAATAAATGCAATTTACCTTTTTAGTAATCAATGGCACCCATCTCAGTCGTTTCCATCTCTTTTCTTGCATGATTAGGGTTTTCTAGGGTTTGAGTTCCATTTCAGTTTTCATTCTCTTTCTGCAAGTAGAATAGCCCATGTAGAATTAGTCTTCTGCCATCATAGTAAAAGCTTCTTTTGAGAACTCATAAAAGTTGGCTTAATCTCCTAGCGAATTTGTGCCAATTGATCAAGTGACAGCTTGCATTAAGAGCTAGTACTTGCGCATACAACACCGTCGCTTCCAAGTTTGTAGCGAACTACCGAGTTGAGAAAAGTAAAGAAGGGATCCCTAGGAGTTGCATCATTATTGTTGCAATACTGGAGCTCACCACTCTTTCTGGCACCATTTTCAGGGAAGCACCAGAGTATTTGTGATTACTGCTTTTCTTCTATTTTCTACTGCAACATTCTGCTAAGTAGTTTATTTCAGCAAGAGTAGAGTAGTTGTTTCATTTCAATTATGAAAAATTAGATTAGAAATTTCCTGCTTTCTTTTCAATTCTAAAATTTCATTTGAATTCTACAATTTCATTTCAACAAGTGTAGATTAGACATTTTCCGCTTTCATTTCAATTCTGCAATTTCATTTAAGCAAACATAGATGAGACATCTCCTACTTTCATTTCAATTCTGCAACTTCATTTCACCAAAAGTAGATTAGGCATCTCCTTCTTTCATTTCAATTCTATAATTTTCATTTCAGCAAGGTTTATTTTAGTTAGCTGCAATTTGATGTTCAATCCATTTCAATTTTTGCAGGTACAAGAAGAAAAAGAAACACAAAAATTCAAAAAAGAGATTTCCTTTCATGCCTCGTAGGAACAAAGATAATTCAAGAAAATTCCTACCCAACACCCCCAACACATCACTGAGTCACCCTTCTCTCTTCTTCGGTGGCAATGATCTAGAAGATCTTATAGGTAAACCTCCAGAGATATACGAAGATCCTATAACAGAAGAAGAGCGAGAAAGCATTCCTCCTGAGACCATGGCTAAAAACAGAAACATTGCAGGGAATGGGGAAAGAATAGAAGGTACCTTTCCTATCCGGGAGACCAATGGGGACACAAAAATGAAAAACATAAGTCCTTCAACCCTACCTTACTTCCATGGACTGAATACCGAAAATCCTGGTACTTTCTTGTTTGAATTTTTTGTTCTCTGTCAAACCTATGACTATGTAGAAGACAAGTAGAAGTTGAAGCTGTTTCTTTCTACCCTCAAGGATGCAGCCTTGCACTGGTTCATGGGGTTACCTAGAGACAGTATCACAACTTGGGCTCAGATCCAACAAGCCTTTAACAACAAATACGGGACTATTGCAGGTCAAAGGAAACCAAGGAAGAAATATTCCGTAAGACCATGGGTAGTGATGAATCTTTAGAAGACTATGAAGAGAGGCTTCAACTCAGTTATAAAAGGTCTAGGTGCACACTTGACCCTAAATCTATGAAGTTGGTTCTACTCAGAGGAGTCCCTGAAGACCTTCTAGATACCCTCCATTTGCTGGCTGGGGGAGACATCTATCAACTACCTTATGATGACAAAAAAATTGTGTTTAGAAACCATTCCAGGTCAGCTAGGAAGAGATGCAGGGGAAGCCAACCATTAGCCAGTACATCCTCATCTACCTCATTCCTTAGAAACGAACTTGAAGATTTCAAGAGCGAGGTGAGGCAGACTCTTTCCATGCACATGGATACCTTGCATATCAAAAGGAAACAAGAGGAAGCCGAGAGAGCTCTAGCCATCTTCTGTCCCAGGTGCATGAGAAATCACCCTAGGAATGAATGCCCAATGCACTCTATAGAAGTGTGTGTAGTCTGTGAAAAAGACCATCCTACGAATCAGTGCCCTTCCTTGTCTGGAAGCAAAGCTACATATCAAGGGACTGAGGAAACCACTGAGCCACTCTATTTCATGAACCAAAGGAGGCCACATGGGCCCAGACCTTAGAAACAGGGAATGCAAGGGACCTCCCAGAGTTACTACAACCCCAATCAAGCCACCTCCATGCCTTCTTAGGGTCCCCCTACTCATCCTTCCTCATCCACACCCCCTCCTTGGTCATATACTCCTCAATACTAGGCCCCTCTAGTTGCTCATTCATTTCATCCTTATGCTCAGCCACAACCTTAGTGGAGTGCACCTCATCATGGGTGGAGGCCATAGTATAACTATGCCCCCACTCTTTTGCCTTCACCACCTACTCAACCGTAACCATTACCTCTTACTCCTCTAAGACAACCCCAAATTCTTGCTCAACCAAACCCGAACCCCAACATCAGACAGGCTCAACAGGTATATAGTGGGGAAACATCATGCCCAACCTATGTTGTGGAGATTCAGGAGATTAACCTATGATCTAGGAAGGTTCTCCCAAATATCCAACCTCCTCTTAAGGAGGATGAGGAAGAAAAATAGGACAATAAACCCAAATTCATTCCACCCTTTTCTGAGAGACTAACTGGAACCTACCAATTGACCCTAGAAGAAATTGAACTTCTGGGAGAACTGAAACAGTTATGTGTAAAAATCCCCCTTCTCCAAGCCATAAAGGATGTGCCTATATACAACAAGTTGATTAAGGAGAGGTGCTTCAAACACCCAGGCAGGCAAAAGAGAGATGCCCCAACTATCAATGTCACAGGACAATTATCTGATCTGATGTTGGGCCAGGTAATTTGTCTGAAATATCTAGACCCTGGAAGTCTTGTAGTTGATGTCCACATCAATGGCACCATAATTCCCCATACCTTGATTGATCTAGGTGCTACCATTAATTTGATGACCAAGGACACTATGCTCAAACTAAACCTTCAGGGTTCCCAAGGAAAGACCTCAACAATACTGCAATTATCGGACCGCTCCACTGTGACCCCTGAGGGAATTGTGGAAGATGTCATGGTCTCTATTGATTCCTAGGCGTACACTGCTAATTTCTTGGTTCTCCAACCAAAGGAAAATCCATTGGGTATCCTCTCATCCTCGGAAGACCTTGGTTGGCTACTGCAGATTCCTACATTAGCTGCCGAGCTGGGAACATGACAATCAAGAATGAGCATATGTCCAAGAAACTAGTCCTCTATCCTCCTACCCAACCTTTGTTGGAACATGATTTACCCCTCTGGTTGGAGGAGGGAGATGAGGATGAAGTCTATTCCACACCATTGTGTACAGTTGAAACTATAATGGTGGGTCCATAAACCAAGGATGATCTTATTAAGAACTTGATCCACAATCCATCCCCAGTGTGTTGCCCTTAGAGGAGGTGGTGGAAGAAACCCAAGCTAATCCTCTAGTTTATCTCTGTGTGACTGATCCAACCTCCCACAGAGTCAAGAACGTGGAATTTGGCCCAGAAAAAACTTTGAAGATCAACTCATACCTGCCCACCTCTTAGGAGAAAGAACTATGTAGCTTATTGAAGAATCACTTGGATGCTTTTGCTTGGAGTTATAAGGAGATGAAGGGAGTCAACCCTTCCATCTGTACTCATCAAATTTAATTAAGGAAGATTTTAAACTAGTTAGGTAGCCTCAAAGTATGATGAATCCAACCCTTAAGGACATTGTCAAAGAAGAACCGTAAAAGTTGTTGGATGCAGGATTCATCTACCCCATCTCTGATAGCAAATGGGTTTTTCCTTTGGTGATAGTGCCAAAGAAAAACGGGAAGTGGAGAATCTGTGTAGATTATCAGGAACTGAACAAGGCCACCAAGAAGGACCATTTCCCTTTGCCTTTCATAGATCAAGTGTTAGATGGCCTGGTAGGGAAGAAGTTCTTCTCCTTCCTAGATGGGTTTAGTGGGTACAATCAGATCCAAATCAGCCCGGAAGACTAGGATAAGACCACTTTCACTTTTCCATGGGGTACTTTTGCATACCAGGTCCTTCCTTTTGGGTTGTGCAATGCTCTCGCAACTTTCCAGAGAGCAGTACTGAGCATATTTGCTGAACCGGTTCATGATTCAGTAGAGATGTATATGGATGACTTTACCCCTTATGGTTCCAACTTCCAAGAAGATTTGACTAACCTGGGAAAAGTTTTAGCCAAGTTTAACAAAATGAACCTGTTCCTCAATCTTGAAAAATGTGAATTCTTGATCACTGAAGCGACCGTGCTAAGTCATACAATTTCTCAACAAGGATTACAGTTGGATCCCAACAAGATTTCTATCATCCAAAGGGTCCCACCTCCTCAAAAGGTAAGAGATGTTCAAATTTTTTTAGGCTTAGCTGGGTATTATAGAAGATTCATTAATGATTTTAGTAAGTTAGCCTCTCATTGTTTGGTCTTTTAGGGAAATATGTTGAGTTTATATGGACTAACAACTATCAGGAGGCTTTGGATGCCTTGAAAGGTAAGTTGGTAACTGCCCCCATCTTGAGAGGTCCAAATTAGGCCCTACCTTTCCACATTCACACAAATGCCTCAAACAAAGGGATAGGAGAAACCTTAGGGCAAGTTGAAGAGAAGCTGCCTTATGCCATATATTTTGTCAGTAAAAACCTGTCTAAGGTAGAATTAAATGACACTATAACTGAAAAGGAGCTCCTAGCTGTACTCCATTCCCTAAACAAGTTCAGACACTACATCACTAGCTATCAAACATTCGTACACACTGATCATGCTACAATTAGGTATTTGATGAATAAACCTGATGTAAACACTCGTACCATTAGATGGTTGCTTTTATTGCAACAATTTGATTTGACTATTGTTGATAAGCCAGGTAAGGAAAATGTTGTTGCTAATTTTTTTTCTAGACTAGATCTGCCCGCAGGTGAAGAAGGAATGGTGGATGATCAAATGCCAGATGAACACTTATTTGCTATTTCAGTACTCTCTCCATGGTTTGCTGATATAGCAAATTACCTGGTTTCAGTACAGTTTCTGCCACAACTGTAAGTTTTTAACCCCGTACAGAAATTACCTGCATACGAATTCTAAATCACAGGAAAAAATAAAAATGTGAGAGCATAACACATAAAACACATATACACAGAGATTTCCCACTGGATCCCAAAACCGGGACTACCAACTTGATTTTTCATTATGTTCCTTTCAATGTTACAATACATATTTATACATGTCGAAGCATCCAATACCATGGACCGAAAACTATCACGTCCAAAACCATGGACTGAAAACCTTCGCGTCCAAAAAACATGTGCAAAAATCATGCACAAATCCATAGGTGGGTCTGCCCAACCTAACATAGGGTCCAAAACCAAAATTTTCCGGGGCGTTGCCCTGGACCCCATAAAGTGGGGTTACGGGTACCCCTCAAACCCCCCATTAACTATGTGTAAAGAATATAACACAACCCAACAATCTCCCACTTGTTTTTTTCTTTCCACAAGGGGCCACAGGAGAGCTTAGTCATTTTTCTAGCCCTGAAACGCTGATTGTTTCTCTACACCAAGAGAACTTCTCAGAGCTCACAGATTTTGTCAATGCATCTACAATATTCTTCAAAGTGTCCACCTTTACCAACAACACATTTTTGTCTTCTATCATATCCCTCACAAAGTGATACTGAACATCAATGTGCTTTGTCTTTGAATGATAAGCAGGGTTCTTTGCCAAGAAAATTGCACTTTGGCTGTCAGAGTCTATCCTTATAGCTCCCTGTACTATCCCCATACTTGAACACAATCTCTGCAACCAAACTGCTTCCTTGCTTGCATGAGTGGCTGCCATGTATTCTGCCTCTGTAGTTGATAGTGCCACTACAGATTGTTTCTTACTCTTCCAACTAACTGCACCTCCAAATAGGTTAAACACATACCCACTTGTATATCTTCTCTGATCCAGATCTCCAGCCCAGTCTGCATCAACAAAGCCACGAATATCCAACACTCTGTCCAATCCTGGTCTTCCTTGGTGGCACAAACCATAATCACTAGTGCCACGCAAATACCTAAAAACTCACTTCACTGTTGTCCAGTGCTCCTTCCCTGGTTTTGACATAAGCCTGCTTAATACTCCCACTGCATGTGCAATGTTTGGTCTAGTACAAACCATGGCATACATCAAGCTACCGACTGCACTTGCATATGGAACATGGGACATGTCCTCTTCCTCTTCTTGTGTCTTGGGACACTGTTCAGCAAATAACCTCACACCTACAGGAATAGGAACCTTCACCGGTTTACTATCGTACATATTAAACCTATGCAATATTGTCTCAACATACTTCCTCTGGTTTAACCAAAGCTTCCTCTTTTCCCTATCTCTTTTAATTTCGACGCCCAAAATATAGTTTGCAGCACCGAGATCTTTCATGTCGAATTTGGAGGACAATTGGGTCTTCAAATCCTGGATAATTTCTTTGTCATTTCCAACCAGCAACATATCATCCACATACAAGACCAGATAAATAACAC
>APFE031603873.1:2611-46401 GCA_000404065.3 Pinus taeda | reverse complement strand
CATTTTCAGGAACCATAGAACTATTGCACCCGTCAACAACAGTGCTACCTTGCAGCTTGTACAGAGTTCCAATCCAAACTCCCCGCATCAATACCAGTGCTTCTCGAACCATGTTGAAGGTATCCTTCTCGAACACTGTCTTTAGGCCTGCATCATCCAAATTGCTTACAAAAATCAGATTTCTGGCCAATGCAGGAATATGCAGAACACCCGGAAGGGTTCTAACCCTTCCACCTTGCAACTTCAACTTTACTTCTCCACGACCAATGGTTCTAGCCTTCCTATCATCTCCTAAGAAGACATCACCACCATCGTATTTCTCATACTCGCAGAACCACTCTCTATGGGGAGTGAAGTGAAAGGATGCACCTGAGTCAATTAATCCTACCTCATGATCTACATGTGTACTTGAAGAAACCAAGTACACATCCCCACCTTCATCTAAGGTGGTTTTCGCCTCTACAGAAGGAGCATCATCAGATCCCTTTCCTTTATCAGGAGCTTTAGATTTACAATCCCTTCTGAAGTGCCCTTCCGCATTTCCAACACACCACCTTTATAGGTTTTCCTGGAGATTTAGATCTCCCTCTAGATTTAGATCTCCCACTCGATGACTTATTTTTATTTCTGTTTTGGGACCGTCCTCGTACAGACAAGGCAACACCATTCTGGTTGTCTATATTTTTTCATCTCATCCTCCCTCAGCAAGGTTGAGACTATTTCATCAAACTACAAAGCAGTTGCATTGCTACCTATTGCAATAACCAGACTATCCCACGAATCTGGTAGAGAACAAAACAAACTGATGCACTTATCTTCATCTAAAATTTTAATATCAGCAGATGATAACTGACTTACCACAGTATTAAACGCATTCAGATGCTCTATCACCGAGTCTCCATCTTTCATCCTCAGCTTATACATCTTTTTCCGCAGGAATAGTTTATTCACCACAGACTTAGATTGGTACAAAGTCCCTAACAAGTCCCACAGAGCCTTCACCTTAGCTTCCCCTGATACATTCAGCAATACTGAATCTGAGACACATAATCGTATTGTGCTCTTTGCCTTTCGATCCAAATTCTTCCATTCTTCATTGGTCACTCCCGTTGGTTTAGTACCCGAATCTACTACGATCCACTGATCTTTATCCACCAACAGATCCTCCATCTTGAGTTTCCACAACTCAAACTCCGACCATTGAACTTCTCAATCTCTATCCTTCTGCTGCTCGCCATCTTCTTTCACCACCAGGATCGATCTCGTAGATCTCCCACTGAACAGGGTCTACGACAGGCCCGAGCAAAACCCCTCAGCAACAAAGGCGTCCCCTTGAAGCCAAAATAGCTTTGATACCAAATGTAGGTTTTTAACCCCATACAAAAATTACCTGCATACGAATGCTAAATCACAGGAAAAAATAAAAATGCGAGAGCATAACACATAAAACACATATACACAGAGATTTCTCACTGGATCCCAAAACTGGGACTACCAACTTGATTTTTCATTATGTTCCTTTCAATGTTACAATACATATTTATACATTCTGAAGCATCCAATACCATGGACCGAAAATCATTGCGTCCAAAACCATGGACCGAAAACCATCGCGTCCAAAAAACATGTGTGAAAATCGTGAACAAAACAATAGGTGGGTCTGCCCAACCTAACATAGGGTCCAAAACCAAAATTTCCCCAGGCGCTGCCCCGGACCCCATAATGTGGGGTTACGGGTACCCCTCAAACCCCCTATTAACTATGTGGAAATAATATAACACAACCCAACAACAATTGTTCTCAAAAGAGAAGAGAAAGATCATGAGGAAAAGTGCCCCATTCACTTGGATTGGGGGCAATCTTTTCAAACTTGGCCGAGATCAGATTTTAAGGTGATGTGTCAGGGAAGAGGAAGTCTTTGACATCCTCTTAACCTATTATTATGGACCTTGTGGGGGGCACTTTACAGCAAAGAGGATTGCTTTCAAAATCTTGCAGGCAGGTTACTATTGGCCCACTCTTCATCAAGATGTTAGGATATACATCAGCCAATGTGACCGATGTCCAAGGATGGGGAAACTGACTCCAAGGGATGAGATGCCCCTGCAACCTCAAGTGACTTTCAAGCCATTTGAGAAGTGGGGCATGGACTTTGTGGGTCCTATCAACCCTCCTTCAATACATAAATCTTACATGATTATGTGTACTGATTATCTGACAAAATGGGCAGAAACAAAGGCGATCAAAGCGGTAACAGAAGAAAAAGTAGCTGAGTTTTTAAGGGAAAATATCTTCTACAAGTTTGGCTACCCAAGAGAGTTAGTTACAAATCAAGGGAGTTAGTTTACCTCCAATTCGGTTGAAGACCTACTAACACAACACAAGATTAATCATAGAACTTCTACCCCTTATCATCCACAAGCAAATGGATAGGTGGAAGTCACCAACAGAGCTTTGGAAGAGATTTTGACTAAGCTAGTGAGCAGCAGCAGAAAAGATTGGGCAAATCAATTGGTTGAGGTCACCTGGGCCTATAACACCACCTAGAAAACCACCACAGGGTTTACACCCTGTGAGCTGGTCTATGGGAAGAAGGCTCTACTGTCAATAGAATTTGAATATAACACATTAAGGATGGCAGCTTAGCTAGACTTAGATCTCAGCCATGCACAATAGGAGAGATTGCTTTAGCTAAATGGATTGGATGAATAGAGGATTTAGGCCCTACTCTACTCAAAGTTAGTCCAACTTCAGAGAAAAATATAGCATGATAGACACCTCAAAGAAAAAAAATTCCAGCAAGGAGATTGGGCATTGTTGTATGATTTAGGATATAAGGATTTCAAGGCAAAACTGAGGACAAGATGGCTAGGACCCTATATAGTAGAAAAATGTAATGAAAATGGTTCAATCTTTAACCGGACCATAGATGAAGAAGCCATCCCTATGCTCGTTAATGGGCATAGATTGAATATCTATATGAAGTCACTTTCCAAGCAGGAGTTCATTAAGAACTTGAGAAAAATAGTGTTGGTGGTGGAGCAGGTTCCTATCTCCACTCCACCCACACCTTGAACCCCAAAAAAAAAAGGGAAAGGAAAAAGAAAAAGAAAAAGAAAAAGAAAAAATAGGAAAAACAAAGAAAAAACAGAAAGAGGAATAAAGCTCCCTACGCAAAAACCTCTTGGAGGTACCCAGGGCAGGTAGTGAGGGTGAAAACCTCCTGGAGGCGCCCCAACTATCTCAGACAAAAAAAAGAAGGAAAAAACAAAGAAAAAAGAAAAAACTAACTTCTTTTGGATGAATTGCGGGTTGTAGGAGGGTCACACAAGAGAGAAAGACAAGACCAGGCTGCATGCATCCTTCATAGTCCCATCCCTCCATCAATGTTATCCTTTTCTAGGCCTCAATCTCATTTGTTTTGAAAATTTCGCATCCTACAGGAAACTCTGTGCATTCTATAAGAGGATCCTTTATAAATTACAAAAAGACCAAAATCAATTTTAGAGAAGAACCCGAGGGTTGGAAATTCATCTAGAAGGCCTGTGAACCTCCCTACCATCATCCATCCACCTAACTCTGCATGTCATCTCTGCACACTCACATGACCACTTGCCTTTTCCTTTCCCTGTGCAAACAAAATACAGAAACTTTGTTTTTTTCCACTTTGGAAACACAAAAGAAGATGACAAATAAAGTAGTAGTGCTCTTCCTGCTTATTCTTACTCGATACCTTCGAGCTGTTATGTCTTCCATTCAGAACCTTTGTCAGCTGTGCTTTAAGCCTGCTCAAGCATCAGCCTGAATTTTAGAAGGAAAAGCAAATATAGGAAATCCTGTAGGATTCCTATAATAGCTAATCCCTTTGAAAAACAAACTCTAGAGACAAGATCAACGCCGCAGGATGTATGAAGCACATAAGGAACATATCTTGATCAAGGAATCATTAACATAAGACAAAGGCTGAGCATGGAGAGCACCAACAACAACAACAATGAGGAAATGAATTGCCAGAGTCTGAAGTATGCATAGCACAACAACGACTAAGTAGGTAAGTGGCTAAACCTATTCCTCGATTGCATGAATACTATTTCAAAACTGCATGAACTATGGGAGTGGTCACGATTAAGTGGACTTGGTGGCCAGCTAACTGGACACCATCATTTAGTTCATCAACCCTCGTGGAATTTAGTTGAGCCACGTCCAATTCAAATAGCCGATCAGATATGTCGTCAGCACGTGTGGCATGTCAACTCGAGAAGAAAACATTTGAAACCGGTAGTGGTGGCGGTGTATAAAGGGAGTAAGGGAGGTGATGGTGGTTAAGCGACATGAAAAACCATAATTCCACTAGCGTAGGACCAACGGTCCAGATGGGGATAACGTACCCCTCTGGCCACCTTATCTCCTCTCCACAGATTACGCCAACAGTTAAGTACAGTGCGGTCTAAGCCTCCACCACCCTTTGGTTCATTTTCATGTTATGAAGCTCTCGACTGTAGTGATCATCTACCACCTTCAGAGCAATGAACCAGTAGTGTCTGCCATTTTTTCAAAACCCTCCCACCTATCGGTTTCTACACGAGCACCATTGCATTCTACAGGACCAGGAACACCTTCTACAGGAAGATTTCTATAGGGAAAACAAAGAGAAACTCTACAGCTGAAAAAGTCAAATTTCTTGTCAAATTCGAGCTGGGAATGAGGTAGGCTTGAAAACCTACTCTACATACGATATGTTTAGATAAGGTCATATCTTAAAACTAGAGTAGTGGGTGAAGAGAAATGAATAAAGAGAAATTCAAAAGTCTGTTGTGTCTTTTCTGAAGTTCTACACAGTCTCTCTGTTCCCTTCTCTGTCTTCAAAATTTTCCTTTATTTACCTCACATTCTATTGTAAAAAAGGGGGATGTAGTCATAGAAATCAAACCTGGGGAGGAAATGAACATTGCAAATTTGTTTACTCTATGAAAAAACCATTGTTTTATATAATCCCTATTCTGTCAGCATATTGATTTCTTCCAAGAACCAAGAAGAAAATTCATGTTGAGAACAGTTTGAAGAAAGGGAGAATTGCAAATTGGTGTTGTGAAGGAGAAGCACACGGGAAATTCCCCCTATAGTGCAAAAAAAAACAAAAGTCAGTTGTCCCTCTGTTTTTGATTTTGGAAGTTGTTGTTTTTTTCCTCACCAAAGCACTTTAGAACCCACTAAACACCATGCCACGAGGTTTTATGAGAAAGGATCCTTTGAACTCCAAACAATTACATGATCACCCTGAGGTGGTGGCCCTCTTCCCCAGGGAAAATTGTATGATTTTCTTTAAACGAACTTATGGATATGATGATGAGGTGACTAAAGAATTTTTTATGTCCTTAAGACCCCATTCAAAAACACATGCTACAGTCAGTTTTAGGGGTCTGACCATAGAGCTTACACCTGATTTTATCAGCCGAGTCACAGGTCTTCCACTTGGGCTCCCTTGGAGCAAGGATGAAAAAACATTGGGACACGTTGCTAAGAAGACATTTTTTCAACCTGGGGAGCATCCTGTAGAGGATAAAATTGGGGCTAGAAGGACAAGCTTACCTCCTCCATGGAGTGAAGTCAACTACCAAATAATGAAATATATCATTTGTGAAGGAAGGTTCAGTATAATTTATGGTTATCACTTCAGGTTATTACATGAATTGAGGTATGGGATGGACCTAGCTCTAGTCAGAAAAATCAGTCTCCCATATTTCCTCCTCCAGTCTTTGATAGAATGTGGTACCAAGCTGAATGCAGGGGTCCCAAACAAGCTGGCCCACCATGGTCTCCTTAAATTATTGATGGAGGATGCCCTACACACATACACCATTCCCATAGCTTGGGAAATTTTCAGGAATATTTCTAGAGAAGATGACATCAAAACTTTGACTGAGGACATCAGCCCATCTGGTAGTGAGGAGGTGGAAGGAAAGAGGAAATTGAGAAAGAAATGCATGAGGAGATACAAAATATTCAAATAGAGGAAGAACAGGAAACAGAGGAGGAGCAGAAAGAAGAGGAGAAACTTGAAAAACCCACTGTAATACCTAAGGCAGAAAAGAAAACAACCTCAAGGACAGAGAAGAGGAAAAGAACAAAAATTAAGAAGAAAAGGCCCAAGAAAGCTCAGAAAAAGATTGCCACAAGAGAGGTAGGGACCCAACAAGGAAAAGAGAAGACATTATCAAAGATAGCAGAGACACAAGTAAAAACAACAGACACAGGAAATACTGCAGAAGATGAAGGGGAAGAACAGCAGAAAGAAACATCTCCTGAAACATTAGCAAAAGAAGCAGTAGTCATGCTTGTTGCATTGAGCACTCCAGCAAAACAAAAGAGAAAAAGAAAAAGAGAAACATCCATTTATTTCAAAGCTATAAGGAGCACCAAGATTAATGTGGGCAGGCCCCAGCCACCATCAAAAGAACCTATAGTAATTGAGGATGCACCTACTGAGAAAAAGTAGGAATCTCCCTCCAAAATCTCTATCACCTATGAGAGAGGGAGTCTCAAAACTTCCACCTGGAAGGAAAGAATCATACTAATGGACTCCAAAGCAATTCTACAGGAAGCTAAAACCTCTCTATAGGAAACCCTGGCCAAACTAAAAGAGGCTGAAAAATTAGAAGAGAAGGCAAAAAAATAGTCACAAGAGGAAGGCAAGGCCAAAGAGATACCTGAACCAATCCCCCAGCGTAATTTAGGTTCATATTACAATCTATTAGAAGGTGGGAAGATCATCCCACAAAAATTCGATGTGCCCATTTTTTTTGAACTAGAACAAGAAAGGGTTAGAACCCACACCTGGATGACGATTGCTAAATCTAAAGGAGTGGAAGATATCGGGCACATGGAAGAACAGTTGAAAGAGTTGAGAAGGGAGTTGGGCATGGTGAGACACACCGAGAGCATTAGAAGAGCCCAACTACAAGACGAAAATGAACTGCTGAAAAAGCAGTTATAGCAATAGGAAACTCAAGGGGGGAGACAAATTGCAAATTTTTGAAGAACAATAACTATAGGAAGGTCCCCTAGCAGATAAGGAAGAAACAGAGAAACAGTAGCAAGAGGAAGAGTCACAGCCTGATGTTGAAATGATGATAAAGCACCAACAAGAAAGAGAATCTCAGGAAACAACTAAAGCACTGATGTTGAAGCAGTAGTTGCAGGAAAGGGAAGCTCAGATGGCCTGCATGGCTAGCTGGGCAATGGAGGCCTTGCAGTGCAGGAAACTAGCTAGATCCTACACACTATATCTCAAAGACCAATGGCTCCAGTTCTAGATTAAAATAATGGCCCAAAGGGGCACAATCCCATTCCAAAATTATGGTCAGTTTATGCATCTGTGTGCTACTAGTTCCACTGAGGATAAAGCCAAATTAGTAGAATTTTACTTACACAATATGGGACTCCCTAATATGAACTTTTGGGATCCGAATGTTGCATTGGGAGACCTATAGCTCATGGCTATGGCTTCTTGGATGAGCCATGAGGAAAATAGAGATGTGGAAATTCAACAAATCATGGCAAAAGAGGTAAGTGAGCCCCTGCTAATAAGGGTCGAACCAGAAGACCCCTCAGCTCTCAGATATGCTCATCAACACCTTGCAAGCAATCCTCAAGTTCTCCTTGATTATTTTGAAAGGCAAGCACAAGTTGTCACTCATTTTGAAGATATGGAAAGATTATTTGGCAATGATTGCCCATATAGGTGAGGTGAAAATATCCTTGTACTCCTCCATGAACTTGTCCATCTGTTGTTGCTATGCAGAGGAGCCCTGCCTGGAAGCCATGGCCACAACCTCCTTCTTTCCCTGAGGGCGAATCATAAGGAAAAATGATTCCATGGTATGGGAAATGATCTTACTCCATTGCTTTGCAATGATCGAAGAGATGGTGGTAGGTGGGCTACCTCTGGTATCCTTTACAACTTATTGTCCAAAGTAATAATCACAAAGTGAGGTATAGACTCAATTATGTATAGAAATTTTTATTTAATTTACTTATAGTAAAGAAAATTGACGTAGATCCCATATTTTTCTTCTTTTGCTGGCATGAGACCACAAATGTGGCCCATGAAGCAGCACCATGAACCAAATATTTATGAAACAAAAGACAACAAAGACTTTTCTAAAAGGATTTATAATTTTCGGCATGCCATTGAGCAAGTGAGGAAAGCTATATCATTATATACATACAATTCAATTTTTACTAAAACCTTGTATTTACTGCCATGAAGTTTATATACAATTTCTATTTTCCTTTCAATAGGGAAATATGATAAATTATCTAGTTTTTGCATGTCATAATGCATTTTGAAATAATTTGTAATGTTTTTCGAACATATCTTTGATTACATAAATAAAATAATGCTTCCCAAGCTCTAAACACACAATTTTAAAATTCTTAGGAGATGAAATAAAAACTCAACACGATCTAGTTAGAGGTCGTATCCTTTTTGCTTGACAATACATGAAGGGAGATAATTCCCAACTCCCGACCATGGGGTGGACATGGCAAGAGTTTAAGCCAATGCTTGGAATTATTCATATTGCATTTCTAAATTGCACTATTTTTTTTGTCTTTTCAACAAAGCCCTAATTAAAAGGGAAGTGGTTGCACGCATTGGAATTTGTGGTTGTAGAAGTTAGGCATTGTGGAATCATGATAGTTTTCAACCCGATAATGTAATATGTTTCACATGAAGAGAGTTGGAGTGGACTAGATTCTTTCGTCACAGTTTTTCTATATCTGTGCTATTACAGGCACCATATATAGGATTTGTCGACTTTCACGGTCTCAACTATGGGGAGAATAATGGCTACTTCAAGGGAATTGTTTCCTATGCTCTCAACATCTAGAATCTCATTGTCACCTTTGAGAGTGAAAATACCATTGATCTATAAATTTTGTACCATATAAATTATTGTTTTTTTCTACAGATATTATTGGTAAGGCATAGTAGCTAATTTGAGCAACAATTTCTTTAGAACTACTCTGTTTCTGAGACAACATCCCAGGATGTGGTTGTCAGGAGTTCTTCCAGTGAAATTAATAAAATGAAAAAAAAGAAAAGGGTTTTTCTATTTTCATTTAACACAAAATATTGACAAATCATCTATAATTGTAGAGGAATACATTAGAAAACTTTGTACTGCACAATCAGAATCGTAAATTATGTCTACAATTAGAAACTAAAACAAAATATTGACACTTACCTTTTAAATCGTTCTTTGCTTCTACCTTTTTTCTTCATCCTTTCCATATAGGCACCGAATCAGTAACCAAACATGGCAAGAACCCAATGCCTTCTCTTCTCTTCAACCATGTGCACACATTGGATTGGTTTCCATCTTAACAAGAACCAAGTGCCTTCTCTTCTCATCCAAGGGAATCCAAAGACTATACTTCCTCTACTTTCAATATCAACAAGTCAAGATTGGTCTCTTCCCAAGTTGTCCAAGTATCGAGGGACTACTATATTGAGCCATAGCCTCCATGGAAGCAAAGATGTTACAGTGATCCAATCCACAACCTCCAATAAACCCAAGTTTTTATAGGGCTCCATGGACCACTATCTGAACCCACAACCTCTAGGGAACCCAAGTTGTTATAGCGCTCCAGGGACCACTATCTCAACCCACAACCTTTAGGGAACCCAAGTTGTTACAAGGCTCCAACCCACAACCTATAAGGAACGCAAGTTGTTACATGGATCCAATGGTCTTGTCCCAATCCACAACCTCCAAGGATCTTGAGAACCAAGCCCATTTAAAACACATACACATACACATTCTACAACATAACACATATATGTACACACAATACAACACAACAAATACACATGTCATAGCACAATGACTACAAAATACACATGACACAGTACCATATGTATGTAAAAACACATACAACATGTACACAACACAACATCTACAACATATACACAACACGACATCTACAACATATACACAACACAACATATACAACATGTACACAATAGTAGTAATCAGAGACCACATCATCTCTACTTGGAAACCTTGCCTATAGTGTCCTTCCCACACCTTACTATGTGTATTCACAACCCAAATATTAGGTTTGTGGATCTTTCAACTATCCATGTTTTTCCAAGCCTTTTAGGGATAGTCTTCCCACTTGATTCCTCATAATACCAGGAACCTTTTCATGCCATTCGCCTGCATAAAACAATCACTCTTCCACAAGAATGATCCCTCACGGCCCTGTTAGAAAATGGTACACACGCACGCACACATTGACATATAGAAAGGTAAGAAAATAGGTAAAGTAAATGGGCATGAGGTAACGTATTCCTTGGTTAGAGTTGGAAATTTTTTTCTCAATGTTTTGCATGAGTTTTGTGCATAAAGTAAGTTCTCTTAACCTTAAATTTATGAATACTGGAAATTGTGTTGTGATGATAATTATGATTACAACATAATTACTTTATGAACACTTGCAATTGTGTTGTAATCATAATTATGATTACGACATAATTTTCAATGTACATAAGATCAAGGTGAAGAGAAATTCCTTTATCCATGAAACTCATGCAAAAAATTGAGAACAACAATTCCCAACTCTAACAAAGGAATACTTTAGCTCAAGCCCATTTAGTTTACCTATTTTTTACCTTTCTCGTGACTATCTTGCCACTATCCATTTATCCCAATGGATGCAACCAACCCAAATAGTTGTCGTATTCTTGACTTCAACTACTCTTCATTCATACACCAAGATTCATTCAGGTCTTATATTACCTATCGGGTTCCACTCATCCCTTCCCCAAGCTCCATGGATTTCCTCCTTCCACAAACAATTCTCAAAACCCTCAAAACATAACAGGAAAGAACAAGAAGGAATATAAAGAAAACAAGGAAAACCAAACAATAATACAACACCAAAACTAAAGTACCTTGGCCTTGCACAAGACACAATCAAAACCAAAACTCAATAACAAAAAAATCACAAAACAACGAAAACAAAAAACTTTCAACAAACACCATGACTCAACCCCCATGGTCTGCTAGTCTTTCCAAGGGTTCAAGGGTGAAAGCTCAGCCCAAGACTTCTTCAAGATCTATGGAAGCCTCTTTTTCCATGTAATTCCCTACATCATACTACCATAAACACACAACTTTTAAAACATTAATAACTATAACAATATATCAGTTAGCTTTCCCTATTGTACATAACATGTTTCCCTACAACTAAACACTTGCACATGTAATCTACAAAGGAATTCCAATTCTTTGATAATGCAACTGTAACTTGAAGCCAACTATTATGTCTGCATCTTATCAACCATATTCCAGGTACCTTCCTCGACCCCAAAGTGGTTCCTTGCACTTTAACTTGCTCTATTGCTTGGATCCAGAGCATGAGATCCTTCCACTGTAGCATTCATTGAGGCTCTCACTGGAACTCTCCTTTTGGTTCCAACTTCCATCTTGATAATCCACTTCTACATAGATCTAGGGAATGCTCTGAGCTACACCCCAACTTCTTGCACCCCCTAGGTACTGTAGATTTGAGGCTTGTCACACATCTGTTGCACCATTTTGATACAAAGGACAATCCTTTCTATGATGATCTTCACCACAAGCCCAACACCACAATCATTCTTTTCCATTTCCTTCATTATGTTGCTCCTCAAGTTGAGACAAATTTCCTCTCTCAACTACATTGAAATTCTTATATGGAGCCTCATTTTCCTTGTCACCTGCATCGTGAGATTGTAAAACTATTTTTCCCTTTTATCATAATACCCCTTAGATAGGTACTACTTCTTGAAGAGTCTCTCATACTCATCCCAGATCAACTCCTCATCTTTGATGCCTTTAACATGCTTAACATCTTCCCACCAGATGTATTCTTTTCCGTTGAGACTGAAGGTAGTTATCCTCACTTTCATGTTCTCAGAGTAATCATGAAACCTGAAGAATTTTCCTCATCCCAAGCATTAATTCATTTGCATTTTCTGAATTAGTAAATTCACCATCAAAGGTAGGAGGCTTGGACTCCTCGAAGTCTTTTGGAAAATATCCCTTCTCACTCCTCCTATAATGATAATGACGACGATGGTGATGATGTCTCCTAGAACTAGAGTTAGATTAGAATCCAAAATTAATACGATTTTCTCAAGTTTATCCAAAGATATTCCACCTTTGAATGTATCATATTCTTCCATCATATGTATTCTCTAAGACCTACTTTCATATCCCCCATTAGTCCTTTATTCTTGTCAATGGTTGACCCCCAACTATCCCTACTTCTGCAAATGTAAAAGGTTATGAAGTATGAATGCATTGACTTATGTTGTCTTTTCCCGAGCCCTTAAAAGTCTTACCTGGGCCTCAATCAACTTGTTATTATTTTCCTTGCAAGTTCAAATATTTTCCATCAAACTCCATAGTGTATCTGCTAGATCAGGAGATCACTCTTCTCCCTACTACTCAACTAACCTTTCACATTCTATTGATTTCACATTAGGCCTATAAGAGGAGTCATCTAAAATGTAGTCCACCATTATTCTATTCATCTCTAATCTTTTATTTCATGCAATCACACCATGTTAGATACTGAAATAGAAAACATAATCCAAATCATACCTCAATGTATCTCATGGGATCTTATTGCATCTCACAATTTACTCTAGATTAGCACGATATAATGTCACAAGCACACCAACTCATACATCAATAACATCAATATCATAACCATAGCCATAAAAAGAAATAGCCAACATGCATGCATGATGAACACATAAACAATTGGCATGCATGCATAACAATATGCATTTACCCTGAGGTCCAATGCTACAACCTAGCTTTCATACCACTCTACAACGCCTCCTCGCACATTTACCCACTTTTATAAGATATCCATGGTAACCATGAGCTGAGTGCCACTTTGATATGACCCTACCTCCATGTTCTAGTTATGGAAGTCGGGAGTACAAACCAGAAGCTTACTGATACCTCTCAGGAACACCAGATCACACAAAAGTCAGTACATAACCTCTGATGATAAGATCTTATGATAAAACTTTTTTTTCACAAGCCTAATGCCTCAATCACACCTACAACACAACATGAATATGGTTATGAGGATCCAATCACACCTATAAGCCTATCTCCATGAGGTTATGACCAAAATTCCTCTGTTATGTGTCAACAATTGTGAGATATGTGCCACATTTTTAGGGATGGACTATAGGTCACTGCCCAAAAATACCCAAAAGTTTCCAAAATGATGTCTATGATGATAACATTTGTAAGAAATCAATACTCAATAAAAATTTTGAACAACAAAACTTGTTATCCTGTGCATTAATCAATCATTTAATAACTTATCCAATCATGACAAGATCCATAGTAAGAGCACATCATATAAATATGCATATAAGCAACATATAATCAGAATAGAGTCCATGAAAAACTAACCATAAAATCAACATGTTAGATAGTACAAGTGCTCATAGATCACAAAAGGAAAATATCCTATATTATCATATGCAAATGCTAACCAAGTTAGGGACTTCAATGTACCACCAGACCACAAATTGGTTGAACCAAAATATTTCTTCTAACTAATCACCCTCCTGCCATATTCAAAGGATGAATGTGGAATAATATGGGGTTACCCAAAATAGAACTTACGAGGGCTTCCAGGGGCCAAATCACCTCAAACCTCTGCCACGTTGATTTCACCTAAACTAGTCCAGAAATCACTAACATGAACACAAGGTTGGATGGCTTTGAATTCATTTCTATGTCTAGAGGAATTTTCCTATCTCCACCCATCCATCAAGAGTTCTATGAGAAATCCCATATCCATCCTTGAACCTTGGGAATCTTCCCAAGACCACCTCAACTAGGATCCAAGTCTACTAAATTTCCATCATTAAATCAAAATAGAGAACCCACTACATCATTGTTATCCAGGAAATTGCAAGGAAATGATGAAACCTCCATCAATCGAGAAAAATATGATACCATTAACAACATAATAACTAAAGAACCAAATGCAAGTACCATGAATCTAATCTCCGTAATGAAATCATAGATGCAACCTACTACCTGCAATGGATTCCTGCTGTAGTTGTTGATCCAAACTTCTCCTTACACTCATTTACTTGTATTTTTCTTATCCTTTTCTTTCTTGATTGTTTTGTTATCTCCATGTGTTATTTATCTCCTCTTGGAGTTCAATCTATGAAATTGATAAAAAACTGAGCAATAGTTGTCAATTGTTTCTCAGGTGGATTTTTATCATTGATATTTTGTCTCTTCGTTTCCTTTTTCTTTCATTTTCCTTCATCTTCTCTCTAATTTACCTTCCATGCATAGTTGTGTCTCTTCATTTCCTTGTTCTCCTATTTCCTTTATTTTGTTATTTAAATGCCATTTATTGCCTCTTTTCCTTTTCTAATTCCTTTTCCAATTTCCATACCCATTAATAAACTACAAGTGATGTTGACTATAATGTTTTCCCACCATTCAGCTTGGAATATGTGTTCCATGACCTTGGTCTTATTTTATTTACATGGAAAATCAACCAGGGGTTGTTACAAAAGCAACATTAATGTAAGATTTGAACACATAGAAGTGTGCTCTGTTTGAGTTCAAGGTATTAGTTGTGGTTGTGTTGTTATTCAGAAATCATAATAATTGCGGAAACATTATATTTTTTTATATAAGGGATATATATTATATATATATATATATATATATATATATATATATATATATATATAATATATATATATATATATATATATATTCTGAATTTGTTCATAATTTAGTAGAGATATGCTAGAATTTGAGTCATCAACTCTCCACTATCCTATCTTATTACTGCACATATTTTTCAGAATATTGAATCTATTTTCTAAAAATTTCATTTGATATTGAGTTAGTGATTATTTTCCATTGACCATGGATAAGGCCAATATGAACAATTGCATCAAATCTTGGTTGGAAAACAATGCAAGAAGAGCTAACAATATTTTTTTTGCAAATACAAAAGATTACAAATGAATATCATCAAATACTTATCTATGGAAAGGTCTTACAAATAACCATACCCCACAATTCCTACACAAGTTGTTCCTTTCATGCTATCATCAGTAACATTGATTGTTATTTCAATGGAACTTTGACAAATGCTCGATCAAATGAATACAATAGAATGCATACATGTCCTTATTTAATGACAACTTTAAATGATATGTTAGAATGGCTAAGAAGCTATGTGTTTTATTCTTTTAGTAATGTTGTCAATTCTATAGTTAATTTATTTGAAAAGTATAAGGTTTCCACTATGTTTCATGGGCCCTTCTATGGAATAGATTATGAAGAGGAGGAGAAGGAAGATGATGGATGGAGTAGTGATGGCGAATGGTATACCATGGCCATCAACATCACTCATACATAGTTCTATCTGAATCAAGGGCAAGTGAAAAATGGTTACTTCAACTACATTATATAAGACACAAATAAAAAGTGCAATGGAGCTTGATGCATGGTGACTTCCACAAAAATTGAATTATCGTGAAATGAGAACATCAAATATGACATTCTTCGATCTTTCCCAGACCATAAGAATCTTTGGGACAACTACTTGATCTTCTGTAGCATACTCGAAGGATCCATGCCAAGAAAGCCCAACAAATTGAAATATATTCAATTACTAAATTGCATAAAACAAACCTACCAACCTTGGTTAGGATTCTATTGGCGCAGGTTTTGATTCATTTTTCAACCTTTTCCAAGGGCCACTTCTAGTTATATTTTATGTAGCTACTAGGCTTTAAGACTAAATCCAAGTATTTTACTCTTTTTTTAATATCATAAATAACTGAGTAGAAAATATCCTTCAGGGATCTTTATCCCTCCTATTAAGACACCAACCTATGATGTTGGATTTGGTATGTTTACAAGCATTATGATTTCAAATGAAAAATTTTCCAAGATATATTTTAAGGAATTCGAATATTCCAATGAGACATAAAAAAATTAGGAATGTTGTCAACAAAGAGAAGATTAGTTAGAGAACAATCTAGAGTAGGTGATATTCCTTTGAAACTACCTAGGAATCTCGAATTATATATGATCTTTCTTAGAATCTATGGAACACGAAGAAATATAAGCAAGGAAAGAGGGCATCCATGCCTTAGGCTTCTTTCTCTATGGAAAAATGGTGAGGTGGCTTGGTTGATAAGAAGTCCAGAGGAAGCAGAGGTGATGCAACTCATAATCCAAGTGATAAATGCATGATGAAATTGAGATGTATGAGAATCAGTTTGATATTGAGCCATCTAAGTCCATCAAAATATTATGATAGGTCCATCTAATATGGAATAATTCTTTCCATTTTTTTGTTAATGGAGTGCAGGACTTGTTGGGCTAGTCCAATCACCTCATGGATTTTTCTACCTTCTATAAAAATAAATTGTTCTTGGGTGATGTTGTTTGAGAAGACCTCTTTGAAGCAAAGGGACATTTCCTTGGAAACAATTTTGTAAAAAGAGTTGTTGAGGGAGATTGGTTTGAATAGATTGAAGGAATCAACCTTGTGTGGTTTGGGGAACAATTCTATGAAGGTTGAGTAGAAAGGAGCGAGAATACATCCTCCATTAAGAAATATATAACATTCTAGATTTAATTCAATGGGAAAACCATCTAGACATGGAATCTCACTTTTGGAAATTGTGCAAGACCTTTCCATGTTCCACCTTAATAAATTTAACCTCCAAAAAATCATTATCTTCTTCGATGAAATATCTAGGAAAGAGCCTACATATATCTAAGATATTTCATATGCTTTCTTTGTTATCTTATAAGTGGGATAATTTTGGATTGTGTCTGAAAGTGTCTCATTGTGGTAAGCCACTGGATGCCCATGTCGAGTAAGAACCACACCAATAGCATAGTTGGAAGTGTTTATCTCATCCTCAAATGGTTGGTGCAGGTCTGGTAATGTGAGCACTGCTGCAGAGAAGAGGTGATGCTTCAACTCGGAAAATGCTTGTTTGTGGGTTTCAGACAAAAAAAACTTTTCTTTCACTCCGTCCTTGGTGACCTAACTTCAATGCCAAGTGATATGAGAGAACCCCAACACAAACATGTGGTAGAAATTGGAAAGGCCCAAAAATATGTGGATCTCTACTAGAGTGGTTGGGTTTGACCAATACAAAATGACTTTTATCTTGGTTGGGTCCACATTGTACACCCTGCCAAAATTTCATTTCTTCAAGTTTGCACACAACTTGTGTTGTCGCAGGGTTTGAAGGTCCTATCGAATATGGTGGATGTTCTCTTACCAACTCTAGTTGAAGATCAAGATATCATCTAAATACACCACCACGAATGCATTGGTGAAGGGTCACAAAATCTCATCCATCAGTCTCATGAAGGTTGCAGGTCCATTCATCAATCTGAACGGCATGACCAACTATTTGAAAATTCCCTCCTTGGATTTAAAGGAAACCTTCTACACACCAAGTGTTTGATAGGCACCTAGTGATAACTTGAATTCATGTCAATCTTGCTTAAATATTTGTTCCCCTTGAGTTGGTCCAAAAGGTCATCAATCTATGGGATTGGGTACCTATTCCAGAGAGTGATATTGTTTAGTGCTCGATGGTCAATGCAGAGTCTCCAGGTCCCATCCTTATTTTATACAAAGATAATTGAGCTCCCACAGGGTGATGAGCTTTGCCTAATGTGCCATTTCTACAATAGTTCCTGAATCTGCCTCTTGATTCATCATTCTCCGAAATAGAGCATCACTAGTAGCCAATAAAAGAGTTCCTACATGACTAGGATACAAGGCTAACCATCAAATTGGACATAGGAGACAAGAGTACAAACCAAACCCACTCTTTCCACCAAATCCCCATGCTAATCCATGCCCAAAATTGTCCATGATAAGTAAACAAAATTACCCAAATACAAAATTAAAAACCATACATTCGAGGTCGGGAAGCCCACCTTTAAACATACAATCATAATATATGGGTGGGGGACCACATGACTGGCTCAAGTGATGGAGATAACGGCACGCTGAGCTATCTATTGCCTACAAGGGATTGCTAGCTATAGGATGAGGACCATCTGGGAGAAGAAAAATGCTCCTATGGATACTACCCACAGGTGGTGGGTAACAGGTTTGAATGTTGAAAAATAAGTAAGGACTAATTCTTTTGGAATCAACACTAAAAGGAAGATTTAATTCCACCCCCCATGCAATTATTCTTAAATGTGTAGCCCATCATTCTGAAAACATCAAATTTGTAACAATATTTTTAACCATGGGGATTCACCACCAATTTACCATGGAAATTCCTAACTTGTAAATATCTTTTTCCACAAAACTATGGGTTAATACCGTGGCACTTTAATACCACATACCCAAAAATCCATGACTCATTTCATATATCACGAGTTCATATGAAATTTTTTAATTAGTCAATTTAATTAAAATGGTAAAAATGGAATAACTAATTTTTGAAATAAATATCAACCTCCATATATTTTGCTGAGGTTAAATCCCTACCATCCACCTAATAATTATTGTTAATTAAAATACAATTTTGAAGGCTTTATTCCAAAATAAACATGTCTATTAGCGTAATAAAAATATTTACATATAAAAATACTTCTCTTGTTATTTATAAATTAAAAATACAATAAAATTAAACACAATGACTCAAGTAAGGATAACATAAGGATTCCTAATCTTGGTTAGCCCATTAAAGAATAAAAGAGGAGATCATTTTGCAAAATAAGGATAATATTAAAAAATATTATTACATCAAACTTCAAGGAGAAATTGTGGTGTTAAAAAAATAGAGTGGAGAAAAAACTAAGATATTATAAGGAAATGATCAACCCCAATCTAGAAAAGCAGTCTAAATTAATGTAAAGAAGAAAATAAACATTTCTAAAATAAAAGCAAATTTTCATGAGCTTCACGGTGAAACTAGACATTGGTTAATTCCAAAAACTTCATGGGATAAAAGAGCTTCTCAACTTTGCCACGCTAAGAGAGTTTAAGATGAAAATAATTTTCACATTTCCAATCTTCTTGACCTTTACGTCATGAAAACTATGATGATTTTTGGAATGCTCTTTGAGCATAAAAATAAAATATTAAAAGATTTCAATTAATCTCTTACATTTCTAAGATTTCATAAACCATATCAATCGTAGTGAAAATTAATAATCATCATTAAAAGGTAACGTTAGATATATAATAAGCTTAAATATCATATAATTTTATTTACATAATATTCAATAATATATATACCTATTTAAACATTTATAAATATAATATTATACTTGTACGCTATTTTAAGAGATTAATACTAGAGAAAAATAACATTTAAAATATTAACTAATATTTTAATTAAAATATTATATTAAAAAATAATTAGATGATAGAATCACATGTTGACATGGATTACAAAGAGTTGACATGGAGTTGTCTTTAGTACAACTTTTTGGACTATCAAGTGGCAAAATCCAGCAGAAAAATTAGAGGTAAAATCTTGATTTGTGTTATTTAAACTTGTTTTTTGACAATATATATGGATTCAACACCCTGAAAAACCCCTAGGGCACTTCAATTATGCAAGGGTTACCATCAAACTTGTGATTTCAATAAATTCTTGCCAGATTTTAGAGAAATTAGACTAGGAAAACCCACCAAAAAAGATTCCAAAAAGTCTCACTAAAGACAACTCCGTTAGTGAGTGTTATAATCATAATATCAAAGCAATTTAAAATTCCAATATAAATAAAATATTTTATTTATGGAAAAAAATAATTATTTAAATAAATTTAGAAATATTTAATTTAAATAAGAATTAATTTTTAAATTGATCATTAATAATAATAAATATTATTTTAGATAGAATTTTAAATTAGTTGTCCATAGTGTTTTGGATTGATGGTGAATGGGCATTTTGTTAAAGCACTCCATGTGAAAAGGTTACTGGTTCAAATCCTTTATGGGTATTTACCCCACAAAAAGAGTTATTATTTAGTTAATTCTAATAATTTTTTTAAACTTGAAGGGTTATTGAGAGAGTCAAGATGGAGGCCCTAAAGCCTTTAGTCATCACTCGTCTCTGGGAGATTTTCACTCTCATGACTCTTTCTTTCATCTAAAATCCCTTATTTTGTTTCAATTACTACAAATCAATTAAACTAGGGGGGATTTCTTTTGCAACAATGTTCTTCCCTCATCCAAAGTGAAGCAATTGTGTTAGCTGTTGATGAGCCCTAAAAATGGGTAATTATATGGGCTCATTTGGCCTCCTAATTCAACTTAATCCACCATTATCATTAGTTTATTGAATATTTTTGGTTATATTTATGCTAATAGAGTGAATTGGGTTAGTCATTATGCCAAAAAGTCTAATGTGTGCTTTATGCAGATTTTTGGTCAATTTTGAGACAAAATCAAAGGTTTAAATGAGCACCTGGCAGCCAAATTCATGGAAGAACAAGGGAGAGGATTTGTAGGAACATGTCCCCTTCATTTATGAACTCTTACCTCAAATTCTCCATCAAAAATTTGGAGCACAAGGGGCAGCCAAGCAAGTCAGGTAGGACTGTTGTTAACTGCAAGTTTTGGCAGTCGAGTCCCTAATGTTTAGGAGGACTATTGGGGTCCTCAATTTGTATAAATAAGAAGGCTTAGTACCTCATTTGGAGTTAGCCAGTTAGCCATTTTGTAGTCATTTTTTAGGCAGGAGTTAGTTAGATTTTAGCCAGTAGGTTAGCTCTGCATTTCAGCACATTTTCAAGCTTTTTCTTGTAGACAGTTTCTGGGATGTAACTATTATTTTTTGATCAATAAAATGAATCCAACTTTGCACCAACTCTCATATTTCTTAGGAGGCTGTAGCTCTTGGAGTTGGGCCCAACCCAAGTGCCCAGTACCTCCTTTGTGTACTTTTATGTTTCTTTGATTCATTCTTAGAATAAAATATGTTATTTAGGTTAAAATCTTGTTTTGTTACTTAGGTTGCTTTTGATGATTAAAATAGCTTTTCATGCTTCAGGTTGATTTGATAGTTTGAGGATAGAAAAGATGTTCAGGAAAATCCATCAAGCAACCCTTGATCTCACCTCTCTCTCCTTGGGACCATGAGCTGAGACCAAGGCATACTTGCTGCCACAAAAGCGTTGTTTTGCCTTTCAATGCAATAGCTAGTGTTAGATTTTTTAGTTGGAAAAATTGATACCAGTTGTGTTTTCATATTTAGATTTTTTCTTGCTTGGTTTCCATAGTTATGTTGCATGATTTTCTGCCAATAAACTTATGTTCATCATATTTCTGGTTTCTAGGTCAAATTAGGTCAAGATAGCTAGGTCTTTGGTTTGCATAGTCTTTGTTTGGTCAGTTTTAGAAAATAGGGTGTAGAACACTCGTGATACCTCCCTGCCTACCCTTCCTCCATCAATACAACCTGCTCCACCCCCTAACTCAGATTCCTTCCCTTCATTCGCCACATTTTCTCACTTTGCCCTAATTTCTACATTCTTGTGCAACATTGCTCACTCCATCCTTGAACGAATCTAATCACCCTAATCACTCCCCAGCCTAATTCACTAGGTCCTAGACCCCTTAACATCCTTATCCAACCTCCATTTCCACTTTCCCACCGTGTTTCCTCCATCAACCCTCCAAAATTCCCTTTTGGAACATCCTTTAGAAACATCTTGTAGAAGCTATAGAACATCTTGTAGAACCCTTGCAGACTTCCTGTAGAAGCTTACGAAAGCAGTTTTATGAGATCCGATCACTGTGAAACTCTCTGGAAGGATGCTAGGGACCCTTTAGGCCCTATTATCACTTTCCCAACCTCCTGCAAGCATTTCCTTTCGCCAATCAACTTCTGCACAGTCAAAAACAGTTAAAGCACATGCATAATAATTTTGCCAACTTACTCAAAAATAAAAAAACATGTTTCTTTTCAAATTTCACTTCAAAAGTAGCTTAGACACATGCACTTAACCTTCCCAAGAATCAATGGTATCTTTTTTAGTAGATTTCATCATTTTTCTTGCATTAGTAGGGCTAGTTGGTAAAACTAGGGTTTGCTAGGGTTTGCATTTTCTTTCAGCTTTTTAGTTTCTTTCTGCAAGTAGATTAACCTCCTTTGAGTTAGCTTTCATCCACCAGTTAAAAGCTTATTCTAAGAGCTCATAGAAGTTGGCTTAAGGTCCTAGCGGACTTCTGCCATTTGATCAAGTGATAGTTGCGGCAAGAGCTAGTACTTGTGCATATAGCACTATCGCTTCCAAGTTTGTTACGAACTACCGAGTTGATAAAAGTAAAGAAGGGAGTCCCAGGAGTTGTAGCATTATTGCTGCAATACTGGAGCCCACCATATTTTTGGCACCATTTTCGGGGAAGCGTTAGAGTATTGGTGATTGCTGCTTTTTTTCTATTTTCTACTACAACCTTCTGCTAAGTAGTTTATTTCGTTTCCATTCTACAATTTCATTTCTGCAAAAGTAGATTAGACATTTCCTACTTTCATTTCATTTCAGCAAGCATAGATTAGATATTTCCTGCTTTCATAGATTAGCATTTCAATTCCACAATTTCAATTTTGCAAGCGTAGATTAGCATTTCAATTCCTCAATTTCAATTCTGCAAGCGTGATTAGCATTTCAATTCTACAATTTCCATTCTACAAGCGTAGCTTAGCATTTCATTCCTGCAATTTCATTTCAGCAACATAGGTTAATCCTTTCCTGCTTTCATTTCAATTCTGCATTTTCATTTTAGTAAGATAGATTTTAGTTAGTTGCAGTTCAATCTATTTCAGTTTTGCAGGTACAAGCAGAAAAAACAAAAATCAACAAAAAATATTTCCTTTCATGCCTTGTAGGAGTAGAGATAAGTCAGAAAAATATTTGCAAAACACCCCCCATACTTCACAAAGCCAACCTTCTCTCTTCTTCGATGGCTGTGATTAAGGAGAACCCCTAGGTGGACAACAAGACATATTTGAAGAACCTCTAGGGGAGAGGAAGAAGAAAACATTACTCTAGAGAAAAATAGAAATGTTGGGAGCAGTATCTTGTCCAAAAATGAATTTGCAAATCAGATGGAAGATTTCAAGAGCGAGATGAGGCAGTTTCTTGCCATGCAACTAGATACCTTGTGAATCCAAAAGAAGCAAGAAGAAGCCAAGAAAGCTTTGGCCATATTTTGTCCCAGGTGCACTAGAAAGCATCATAGGAATGAATGTCCATTGCACTCCATAGAAGTGTGCTTTTTCTATGAAAAACACCATCCTACGAATTAGTGCCCTTCCTTGCTGGGAATTAAAGCTACATATCAGAGGGCCAAGGGAGCCACTGAACCACTCTATTATATGAACCAAAGGACGCCACATGGACCCAGATCTTATCAGCAGGAACTGCAAGGGACATCCGAGACCTATTATGACCCCTATCAAGCCACTTTCATGCGTTCTTGGGGTCCCCCTGCTCATCCTTCCTGGTCCAAACCTCCTCCTTGGTCCTTCACATCTCCATATTATGCCTGACCAGCTGCTCATCCATTTCACCCCTACGCTCAGCCATAGCCTCAGTGGAATGCACCTCATCAAGGGTGGTGGCCCCAGTACAACACGCCTCCCTCTCCTTTTCCTCCACCACCTACTCATCCACAACAATCGCCTCCTGCTCCACCAAGGCAACCCCAAATGCATGCCCAACCACAAAACCATCCACATCCATCTCAAATATACACCCCCACTCAATTACCCATACCACTATTTCCAAACCCGCACATTGGAGTAGCTCAACCTGATTGCAATGTTGAGGCACAACATGTCCAAACAACTCCTCTTGAGCTCAATGATATTCACCATAGCTTAGGAAGATTATTGCAACACAGAGATAATATTGATAGCATTGAAGGACCACATCTAGCAAAAGGAGATTTAAAAGAGGAGATCAAAGGACCATGGGTTGCACTTGATGAAGAGGAGACATCAGAATCAGAGATCGAGAGAGCTCCCTCATGGTTACCATCAAATCCTCCATGTATTCAAGAGAAAAATTAGCAAAAAGAGGAAGATGAGAAGGTCATGATAGAAGAAGATATGGAGAATGATCCAGATCGGTAAAAGGACCAAGGATATCAGTGCTATATTGAGATATGGTTCCAGACAGTCACTAAGTTGTAGCAGTACTCTCTTCCTCAGCTACGTTTGATCCCTTCAAAGTCAAATCATTTGGTCCCTAAAATCCAAATATCTATTAAATAATGCATTTCAAGCCTCCACATCATTTTGTCTCTAATCTCAATGTGCACATGGCTCCATTGGATGTATTCTTATAATTGAAAATGATTTTTTTTTTTCAAGTAGGGTAGGGTAGAAAAAAAAAGGAAAATAAAAATCTAAGGTGAAAACCTCCTCAGAGGCACTTCAGATTGGCTCATTGATTGGAAACCTCCATGAGGCGGTCAATGGGTTGGAAAAAAATAAAACGAAAAAAAAAATAAGATCCCTAGGTGAAAACCTCCCTTGGAGGTGCCTAGGGCGGGCAATTAGGGTGAAAACCTCCATGAGGTGCCCTAGTTGTTTTCAAAAAAGAAAGAAGAAAAGAGAAAGAAAAATAAACCTAACTTCTGTTGAATAATTGCAGGTTGCATGAAGGACATTGCAAGTTAGGAGGATCGCATAAAACAAGGACAGAGGTCAGCACTAGGTTGCCAACATCCCTCACCATCCAATCCTCCATGACCACCACCCTTTCTTAAGATTTGGTCCCATTCGGATTGAGATTTCACCTTCTACAGGAAGTTTTGTGTCTTCTACAGGAAGCCTACAAACAAGCCAAAATAGATCTCAGAAGAGGACCCGAAGGTTGAGAATCTGTCTATGAGGCCTACAAATATCCATGTTTCCATCCCTCACCCTTCTCCATCATTTTTTCCACCTCATTGTGCTTCTTTTATGAAAACTGTGTTTTCTACAAGAAGTTCTTGTAGAAATTACAAAAGGCTAGAAATGGATTTTAAAAAGTAGTTTGGTGAACATGATAGGTTCATAAAGGTTTCATAAATCCTCCTACAATCTTTAAACCCCTCTTCCATCATTTCCATGGCTGCATCACAACCCAAGCTCATTTTCCTTACTATCCAAAAAAATTGCAGAATGCTCTGATACAAAAATACATAGAGCATAAATTTGTTTTTTCCCTAACTTGAAAACCATGCATCCATTTACAAAATTGTTTTATGGGGAGTTGTATAGGGATGATGGCAACATGCTCGAGCAATTTCAGCCAATTCTAGTGCACGGTTTCTAAGAAATCAACCTCCATCACCTTCAGCCATTTTTGCATTTTCTCCATATCCATGCATCCATTTCAAAACCTGTTTCATGGGGAGATGCATATAGGTGACAGTAACCTCAAGCAGTTTCATCCAATTACAGTGCACGGTTTCCAAGAAATTGACCTTTGTCACCTTCAGCCATTTTTAGTTTTTCTCAAAATATGTGCATCCATTGACCACAATTCTGCTATGGGAGGTGCATAATGATGATATAAACATGCTCAAAAAGTTTCAGGTCAATCCGATCTATCGTTTGGGAGCTATGGAGAAAACAAGTCGTTGTCCTGCAAAACTCAAGCATTAGCAGCATGAGGGCGCAAATCTGAACATTGAAACAGACTCTTGCAGCTTAGATCTAGCTAGAGGATACCTGCACAAGAAAAATAGCCATGAATTAGCAACCAAGCCAACATGAAACCACAGAAATAAAGGCATGCAGCAGAAGGAAATGCCATAGCACCTCACAACAACCACATTCGACTTCCAGGTACGTGACTAAACCCATTCTTTGTTGCATGAATGTAATTTAAGAACTACGTGAGCAATGAGATGGTTGTGATTAAACAATATTGTTGGCCAGCTAATTGGCCACTCTCATCCATTTCAAACAGCGCTCGGCGGGTGCAATCAACACGTGTGCTCAACCATCTCAGGAAGAAAATTGAAAATAAGTAGTGGTGGATGTTTAAACTCCAACGTAATTGATGGAAGTGATTACATGCAGAGAACATACAGTTCATAATAAAACTGCAGTGGGGACCAATGGTCTGCATGGGGCAAACATGCACTTGACCAACTCACCCTCCATCAATGGAAGTCTCCATGAACAACCAATCGAACTCATCTTTGAAATACTCTCACCAGCATTGTTTCCATTTTATCATCATTCCATGGAGCTACAACAAGCTCCATACCACCTCCATAGCAGTGAACCAGTCTTTCTCAGTCATTTCTTCAAAACCCTCCTGCTTATCGGGCTCTACAGGAAGCACAATTTCGTTCTACAGGAAATGAGAGGCTTCTACAGGAAAGGTAGAAAAGAACTTTGCAAAAAGAAAACCCGAGATTTTCAGCAAATTTCAAGCTCAAAATGAGGTAGGTTCTAGCAAACTCCTCTATTCATGATGTGTTTGTGCAAGGTGGTGAATTGAACAGCATCAAATTGGAAAATCAGAGGAAAAGTATTCCTATGTAGTGGAAGTAAAACATTTGCCTGCATATTGCACTGAGTTTCTAGAGTTTTCCTGCATCAAAATTATCCTCCACATTTTCTTTTTAAATTCTCCTGTAGGGAACATATATGTAGCCGTGGAGGCTAGCCTGTGCATGTGTAAATCTTTTTTGGATTTGCATATCTGTCTGTGTGCTGAGAAGAGACCCTAATCCTTATGCTCTGCCTGTAAAAACAAAATTCTTCCTTTCATAAGCAAAGAATCGAGTTCTGGGTGACAACAATCTTAAAACAAGGGAGTTGTTGCTAGTTGATATTGGACACACGACAAATTCCTTCTCGGGTTCAGGGGAAACCAAATTCAACTATCCTCTATTTCAGATTGACTGTTTAGTTGCCTAAGAATTTCCTTTTATGATTAAAACATAAAAAGAGCACTCTCACCATGCCAGGAGGATTCATAAGGGGAGAACACACGGAATAAGGTGAGAAAACCAATGGTGAAGGAACACAGGGCATTTAAGCACAAAAAGAACAGAAAGAAAAAGGGGAAATGGGCCATATTGTTGAGCCTAAACTGGAGGAAGAAACAACAACAGAAATACCAAGGGAAAAGAGGATGCAGAGTAGGACAGAGAATGCCAAAAAATACGAAATGGAGGCTGCCACAACTAAAGCAGGCACACAAAAACAAAAGGAAAAGACACACCTTGAGATCTCAGCAACACACATAGAAATAATTAACACAGGGATTTCTACAGGAAGCAAGGAAAAAGAACAACAAGAGGAAAAATCACCTGAGATATTGGCAAGGGAGGCAGTAGCCATGCATGTTGCCTTAAGCACACCTACAAAACAAAAAGAAAAAAAGAAAAAGGCAGGCCTCCCTGTATTTAAAGGCTAGGAAAAGCACAAGAATTCAAACAAGTAGAATAAGAGGAGCAGTGGAAGGACATAGAAAAGAAGGGAAAATTTTATGGCACACAAGATTAGACCACATCAGAAGCTTGGGATGATAAGGAGGCCACCAGGGCCAACAAAGATGAAGAGATAGATTAGTTTCTCAGAGGATGAGCAACACTTTCAGTAGGGGGTGATGATGAGCCCCAAAAATGGGTAATTATATGGGCTCATTTAGACTCCTAATTCAACTTAATCCACCATTCTCATTAGTTTATTGCATATTTTTTATTATATTTATATTAATAGAGTGAATTGGGTTAGTCATTATGCCAAAAAGTCTAATGTGTGCTTTATGCATATTTTTGGTCAATTTTGAGACAAAATCAAATGTTTAAATGAGCACTTGGAAGCTAAATTCATGGAAGAACAAGGGAGAGGATTTGTAGGAAGGTGTCCCCTTCATTTATGAGCCCTTACCTCAAATTATCCATCAAAAACTCGGAGCACAAGGGGCAGCCAAGAAAGTCAAGTAGGACTACTGTTAATTGCAAGTTTTGGCAGCCGAGTCCCTAATGTTTAGGAGGACTGTTGGGGTCCTCGATTTGTATAAATAAGAAGGCTTAGGGACTCATTTGGAGTTATCCAGTTAGCCAGTTTGTAGTTAGTGTTTAGGTAGGATTTAGTCAGATGTTAGTTAGATTTTAGCCAGTAGGTTAGCTCTGCATTTCGAGACATTTTCAAGCTTTTTCTTGTAGACAGTTTTTGGGATGTAACTATTATTTTTTTATCAATAAAGATGAATCCAACTTTGCACCAGCTCTAATCTTTCTTAGGGGGCTGTAGCTCTTGGGGTTGGGCCCAACCCAAGTGACCAGTACCTCCTTTGTGTACTTTTATGTGTCTTTTCTGCATTCTTAGAATAAAATATGTTATTTAGGTTAAAATCTTGTTTTGTTACTTAGGTTGCTTTTGATGATTAAAATAGATTTTCATGCTTCAAGTTGATTTGACAGTTTGAGTACATAAAAAATCTTCAGAAAAGGCCATCAAGAAACCCTTGATCTCACCTCTCCCTCCTTGGGACCATGAGCTGAGACCAAGGCATACTTGCTGCCACAAAAACACTATTTTTCCTTTCAATGCAATTGCTAGTGTTAGATTTTTTAGTTGGAAAAATTGATACCAGTTGTGCTTGCATATTTAGATCTGTTCTTTCTTGGTTTCCATAGTTATCTTGCATTATTTTCAGCCAATAAACTTATGTTCATCATATTTCTGGTTTCTAGGTCAAATTAGGTCAAGATAGCTAGGTCTTTGGTTTACATAGTCTTTGTTCAAGGTCAATTTTATAAAATAGTGTGCAGAACACCCGTGATACCTCCATGCCTACCCTTTCTCCATTAATACAACCTGCTCCACCCCCTAACTCAGATTCCTTCCCTTCATTCACCACATTTTCTCACTTTACCCTAATTTCTACATTCTTGTGCAACATTGCTCCCTCCATCCTTGAACGAATCTAATCACCCTAATCACTCCCCAACCTCATTCACCAGGTCCTAGACCCCTTAATATCCTTATCCAACCTCCATTTCCATTTTCCCACCGTTTTTCCTCCATCAACCCTCCAAAATTCCTTTTCGGAACATCCTGTAGAAACATCTTGTAGAAGCTACAGAACATCCTGTAGAACCCTTGCAGACTTCCTGTAGAGGCTCATGAAAGTGGTTTCTTGAGATCCGATCACTGTGAAACTCTATGGAAGGGTGCTAGGGACCCCTTAGGCCCTCTTCTCACCTTCCCAACCTCCTACAAACATTTCCTTTTGCCAATAAACCTCTGCACAGTCAAAAATAGTTAAAGCACATGCATAATAATTCTGCCAACTTACTCAAAAATACAAAAAGATGTTTCTTTTTAGATTTCACTTCAGAAGTAGCTTAGACACATGCACTTAACCTTCCCAAGAATCAATGGCATCTTTTTCAGTAGCTTTCATCCTTTTTCTTGCATTAGTAGAGCTAGTTGGTAAAACTAAGGTTTGTTAGGGTTTGCATTTCCTTTCAACTTTTTAGTTTCTTTTTGCAAGTAGATTAGCCTCCTTTGAGTTAACTTTCATCCATTAGTTAAAAGCTTCTCGTAAGATCTCATAGAAGTTGGCTTAAGCTCCTAGCGGACTTGTGCCAGTTGATCAAGTGATAGCTTCTGTAAGAGCTAGTACTTTTCCATATAGCACCGTCGCTTCCAAGTTTGTTACAAACTACTGGGTTGATAAAAGTAAAGAAGGGAGTCCGAGGAGTTGCAGCATTATTGCTGCAATACTAGAGCCCACTAGCTTTCTTAATATTTTTAGTCTTTTCGAGGCCATTCTCATGGGTAAGTTATTTACATAGGTGAAAGTTATTGACTTTGTCTCTACACTTGTAGCTAGAATTGAATATTGGATAGGAATCCTTTTCATCTCAACGTGGCTCCTACACGAGGGCATGCAACTTTAGGAAGGAAATTCACTTAAATACCATAGTATAGGAAATGATGCGTCAATGCTCCTAGTATGAAGATTGAATGAAGGAGCCAAAAGTTAGGGTGTGCCCTCTTCCTCTTAGTCATTATATTTTAAGGATACTCTAAAGCTAGGGCTATTGCAACCAACTCTCAAAGATCTCTTAGGGCCAACCTTAATTGTCGAAAAAGTAGAGGATATTTGAAGTCTAGAGGTGGAAGAATCCTAGTCCAATCTTTCTTACATGACCTATGATTACAATGCCATTATTTCCCACTTTAATGGAATCTAGCCAAATGATTTGTAGATTTCTATGTTTCTCATTGAATATGTGTTGGTTGCACTCCTTGAAAATGGCCCAAACAAGAAGCCCAAGGGTTAATTTCCACATTTTGTTAGGGAGAGGGCTTTGAAAGGGGTATTTGGGCTAGTTTTCGAGAGATTAAACAACATCTACTTGTTTAATTTAGGCTTCTATGATCCATATCATGTTTTTGAGAAGAGTTTTTGATGAGTCTCATCATCGGGTAAATATATGGGCCTTAATTCACCTCCCAGCTTAGTCAAACCAACTACTCTCATAACTTATTGCATACTTTTGATTATATTTTCTTTATGAGATGAGTTAGAGTTGGATATTTTGCTTTGTGCTCTAATGTGCATTTAATGCAGGATTAAAGGGTAAAAGTAAGGAATTTTGGCAAAGACCATGGTCAAAACTCGAATGGGAAAAGGGAGAGGGATTATAGCAAGAGGTGAATCCTCCTCATTTACTACTAAATATTCCTGCACTAGCTCGAAGAGCAAATAGCCAAATCAAGAGGACTAGAAGGCAGTGAGAAAGTGAAAGACAAAGCATTAGTTTATCTCATGTTTGGGAGCCGAGCCTCCCTAATTTTAAGAAAGTAATTGGATACTTCATATTTATAAGTAGAGAGGCCTAGGACCTCAGTAGGATTCGTATTTTTTATTCTAAAACTCTACTCTATTTTCGAGCTGCAAGACTTGTGACTATTTTTTATGTAATCCATTGTTTTGGTAATAAGAATGAGTTCTGCCTTAAGTCAGCACTAACATAACTCAGAGGGATGAATCTCTTGGGTTAGTGCCCAACCATAGCAGCTAAGGCTCGTCTTTATTGTACATGTATGCTTGTATAGGTTCATAGCTTAATTGTTCATTTGCTTAGTAAATGCATTTCCATTACAACAATGTAGATTAGATTGGTTGTGTGATAGTTTTCTTCCATTTGTGCCTTCTTTCAGGTAGCAGGTTAGCAAGGGGAAAATGGATCACCATAAGGTTGTTAGCAGGTGTCTTGGCCTTACTTCCTCCCTCTCGAATCATGACTTGAGGAAGGGACCCTTCAACACCACAAAAACATAGATTTCTAGTTCTTACATGAGCTTTGGAGTCTGTTGTCTATGATTCAGTATTTGGTTCATGTTGCAATGCAAATTTCATTGTCATATTTTTCCATCTCCATTTTTGCAATAAGGTCTCGCTCATGCTTTTATTCCCTTCAACAACTTTCTTCATGCATAATATAGGCAATTGATTCATGCTTTTCTAGTTGATGAAAATGTATCTTGTTGCATAGTTCTTGGAAGACACACATGTTTTAAGCAAAGCAGGTACTTCAGGAGGGGATCCAGACTTCATCACTAACAACCACCTTCCACTTCATCCATCTTAGCCACCTCTTGTTCCAGCATCACCCTCACTAGTTTTTTTTATCACTTTTCATTGAAATTCCCCTAATTACATTGAGCTAATCTAGCCTTCTCTTATATTGGATATTGAATCCTGAGTGCTTGTAGGATTTATAACACCCCATTCCACCCATCATACACCTTTCCCAATATTCCCAACACCTCCAATGCCTCACAATTAGCTCTCGGCTGTATCCTATAGGTTTCCTGTAATTCCTACAGGATCATCTTCTAGGTTTCTAGTACATCCTATAGGTTTTCTTGAAACAGCCTGTTTTGAGGCTGAATTGATGGGAAACCTCTAGGAAGTCATAAAAAGCCTCCTAGGACCCTTCCACACCATCCAACAACTCCATAAACCTTCTAGCCATCCTCCATCACCTTCCATTCACCTGTCACATCCATAAGAACAATTAATTTGCATACTTGATTTTGCCTTAAAAAAAACAAAAAAGGTGAAAATAGATTTAGTTTAGTTTTTTGCTTACACACTAGTATGGTTTGATTCTCTTTACTTTTGCAGCTTAGATAGCAGCATTTGTTTAGTGTTTATTTAAAAATTCTACTTAGCATAGTTGTTTAAATGGTTAATTAAGATATAGTGGAATTTAGCATTACATGTTGTTTTCTTCATTACTGCAGTAGAGTAGCTCTCTTAGAGTAGATGTTCTCTTCTTCCATCAAAGAATCAAGCTTCTTATGACTCTATAGATGTCTAGATTGGAAACCCTGGGGTCTCTCACTGGACGAACAATGACAATAGGCAGGACCTTCACTTTTACTTGTGCATACAACACTATCACCTCCAAGTTTGTACGAACCTTGGGTTGATAAGTAAAGTTGGTAGCCGAGGAGTTGCAACATCCTTGCTACAATATTGGTGCTCATCACTTTTTGGTGCAGTTTTCGCAGAGGTGTCTAAGTAGAATGTGATTACTACTTTCTTTTCTTCTATTTCCTGTCTTCAATATTCTGCCATTGGTTTATTTCTGCAAAAGTAATATGTCGCTTCCTTTATTTCATTTTCATTATCTGCTTTCCTTTCCATTTTGCAAGTAAGATTTCAATTCAACAAGTGGCTTTTTCATTCTATCAGTGATTTTCATTCAATCAACAATTTCATTTCTACAAGTACTTTCCAATTTAAAAGAATACAAAATGAACCCAAAAAAAATTCCTTTCATGCCTTGTAGGAATAGGGAAAACGTACGGAAATATTTGTCAAATACCCCCACTGCATCCAACAACCAACCTTCTCTCTTCTTTGGTGGTTGTGAACTAGGTGAACCTTTAGGTGAGCAACTTGAAATATTTGAAGAACCTACAGGGAAGAAGAAGAATAGGAACCCATTCCTACTGAACTAATGACTGAAAACTGAAATGATAGAGGGAATAGAGAGAGAGTTGAGGGTGCCTTCCCCATCAAGGAAACCAACAGGGACACTAAGATGAAAAATATAAGCCCCTCTACCCTACCTCATTTCCATGGCCCGACCATAGACGATCCTGACACTTTCCTATTTGATTTTGTTGTTATATGCTGAACGTATGGCTATACAGATGATGAGCAAAAGCTAAAAATATTTCCATCTACCCTCAAGGTTGCAACATTCTGCTAGTTCATGGGCTTACCTAGAGATAACATCACAACTTGGGCTTAGATGTAGCAATCCTTTAACAACAAATATTGGGACTGCTGTAGGTCAAAGGATACTAAAGAAGGAATTTTCAGTATGACCATAGGCCAAGATGAATCCTTATAAGACTACGAAGAAAGATTCAAGCTCAGTTACAGAAGGGCTAGGTGCACACTTGACCCTAAGTCACTAAAGCTGGTCCTGCTCAAGGGAGTAAGAGAAGATCTTTCAGATACCTTAAATTTGCTAGCATGAGGAGATATCTACCAATTACCCTATGATGATATCAAGATTGTCTTTACAAACAATTCTAGGGTGGCCGGGAAAAATGGTAGGGGTAGTCAACCTATGGCCAATACATCATCTTTTAACTCATCCATCAAGGGTGAAATTGGAAATATTCTAGAATATTTAAAAAGTGAGATGCTTTAAACCCTTGCCTTGCAAATGGACACCATGAACATTAAAAGGAAGTAAGAGGAAGCAAAGAGAGCCTTGGCCATCTTTCTTCCTAGATGAACTAGGAGGCATCCTAGGAACGAATGCAAATTGAACTATATTGAAATTTGCTCAGTCTGTGAAGAAAAAACACTCCATAGATAAGTGCCCTTCTTTACCAGGACTCAAAATTGTATATCAAGGAGCTAAAGGGGTCACTGAGTAGCTAGATTAACCAAAGGAGACCTCCTAGGCCTAGACCATAGCAGTGGGGCATGCAAGGGTCATCCCATGCATATTATAACACCAACCAAACCACAACTATAACTTCTTGAGGACCACCTACTCATCCTTCCTAGTCTACACCCCCTCCTTGGTCCTATGCATCTTAGTATCATTCCCAACCAACCATCCAGTCATTTCAACCATATGCTCCACCACAACCTCAGTGGAATACACCACTCCAGGGGTGGAGGCCCAAATAAAAAAATGCACCAACTCTATTGCCTCCACCACTTGCCCAACCACAACTCATACACTCTGCTCCACCCAAGAAACCCTAGATGCCTACACAACCAAATATGAACCTAAACAATAGGCAGGCTCAACAAGTATACAGCAGAGAGACATCATATCCAGCTTATGCCATGGAAATTTAGGAGATTAACCTATGATATGGGAGAGTTCTCTCGGATAACCAACCTCCTCGTCTACCTAAGGAGGTTGAGGAAGAAAGAGGGGAAAGAAAACTTAAAGTAAATCCACCCTTTCTTGAGAGATTAGCCCAACCACTCTAGCCTACCCCAGAAGAAACTGAACTTCTGGGAGAATTGAAAAATCTATGTGTAAAGATCCCCCTTCTCCAGGTAATAAAAGATGTTCCCATTTACAACAAGTTGATTAAGGAGAAATACTTCAAGCATCCAAGGAGGCGAAAAAGGGATGCCCCTACAATTAATGTCATTGGGCAACTGTCTGACTTAATGCTAGGGCAGGTAATATGTCCAAAATATTTGGACCCTGTAAGCCCTGCTGTAGATGTGCACATCAATGGCACCATTTCCCCACACACTCTGATCGATCTTGGGACTGCCATTAATGTGATGCCAAAGGACACCATGCTCAAGATCAACCTCCAAGGGTCATTAAGGAATACACAATAGTTTTGAAACTTGTAGATCATTCCACAGTAACCCTTGAGGGAATTGTGGAGTATGCGATGGTCTCCATTGACTCCTGGGAGCACCTTGTAGATTTTCTAGTTCTCTAGCCTAAGGCTAAGCTTACTGGTTATCCTCTCATCCTTGGGATGCCATGGTTGGCCACAACTGATGCTTACATCAGCTACAGAGCTGGGAATATGACCATCAAGAACAGCCATATGTCCAAGTAGTTAGTCCTATACCCTCTTGCTCAACCATCTCTAGAGCATGATTTACTTTTAGGGTTGGAGGAGGAGGAATAATATGAGGTTTATTCCACCCAAATTTATGCTTTGGAAGTAACCATGGGAGGAGGATAGAAAGATGAGGATCACTTGATTGAACACCTGCTCCAAAGTCCAACTCCTAGTTCATTACCATTAGAAGAAGAAGTAAGGGAAACCCAGAAAAATCATCCAATTGACTTATTCTTGGCCGATTCCAACCCACTCCATGTCAAAACCATAGAATTTGGCCTAGAGAAAACCTTGAAAATTAATCCATCTCTTTCTGCTGTCAAAGAGGAAAAGCTATGCAACATGTTAAAGGAAAATCTAGAAGCCTTTGCTTGCAGTTACAAGAAAATGAAGGGAGTACACCCCTTAGTGTGTACTTACCACATATACATCAAATAAGGTTGCAAGTCGATCTAACAACCACAAAGGACGATGAATCCAGCTCTTAAAGATATAGCCAAAGAAGAACTACAAAAACTGCTAGATGGAGGATTCATTTACCATATCTCTGACAGTGAATGGGTCTCCCCTTTAGTGTTAGTTCCCAAGAAAAATTGTAAGTGGAGGATTTGTGTCGATTATAGGGAGTTGAACAAGCCACAAAGAAGGATCATTTTCCTCTACCCTTCATTGACCAAGTGCTAGATAGCCTAGTAGGGAAAAGGTTTTTTCTTTCCTAGATGGATTCAATGGGTACAACCAAATACAAATCTACCTAGAAGAATAGGATAATACCACATTCACCTCTCCTTCGGGTACTTTTTCCTATAGGGTCCTTTCTTTTGGCCTATACAATGCTTCTGCCACTTTCTAGAGAGCAGCCTTGAGTATTTTCGTTGAATTAGTCCATGATGTAGTGGAAATTTATATGGATGATTTTACACCTTATGGCTATGATTTTCAAGAATCTCTAACTAACCTAGGCAAATTACTGCACAAATGCATTGAAATGAACCTGTCTCTCTGTCCTGAAAAATGTGAATTCTTAACGATTGAAGGGACTGTGCTAGGTCATTCAATATCTCAGCAAGGATTGAAGGTGGACTTGAACAAAATATCCATCATCCAAAGGGTCCCACCTCCTCAAAAGCAGAGAGATGTGAAGAGTTTCTTAGGGATAGTTGGATACTACCAAAGGTTCATAAAGGACTTCAGCAAATTGGTCTCTCCTTTATTTGGGTTGCTGGCCAAATATTCTGAGTTTATATGGTCAAAAAGTTGTCAAGAGGCCTTAGACATTCTAAAGGGTAAGTTAACCACTGCACCAATTCTCAGAGGCACAAATTGGGCCCTCCCCTTTCATATTCATGCTAATGCCTCACACAAAGCCATAGGATCAGCCCTAGGTCAGGTAGAGGAAAAATTTCCTTATGCCATCTATTTTATCAGTAAGAACTTGTCAAAGGATGAGTTAAATTATACAATGACCGAAAATGAACTCTTACCTATTGTGCATTCATTAAAAAAATTTAGGCATTACATTACAAGTTATCAAACATGTGTGCATACTAACCATGTTGCAATTAAATATTTAATGAACAAACCAGATGTGAGTGCTTGAATTATAAGATGGTTGATTTTATTACAGTAGTTTGATCTAACCATTGTTGATAAGCCTAGTAAGGAAAATGTTGTTGCAAACTTTTTATCTACAGTAAATGTGCCTGCAGGTGAAGAAGGAATGGTGGATGACCAATTACCAGACAAGCATTTGTTTGTTATTTTAGTTCCCTCTCCATGGTTTACTGATATAGCAAACTATTTGGTATCAGCAAATTTCCCACCAAACTTCCCCTCCAAATAAAAGAGTAAGATATTCAGGAAAAGTGCCCCCTTCACTTGGATTGGTGGTAATCTTTTCAAATTTGGCCTAGATCAAATCTTGAGAAGGTGTGTTAGGGAAGAGGAAGTCTTTGATATCCTTCTGACCTATCATGATGGCCCTTGTGGAGGTCACTTTGCAGCAAAGAGGACAACATTCAAAGTGTTACAAGCAGGCTATTATTGGCCCACTCATCATCATGATGTGAAAAAGTACACTAGTCAGTGTGATCGGTGCCAAAGGATGAGAAGGCCTACTCCAAGAGATGAAATGCCCCTGCAGCCTCAAGTGACTTTCGAGCCATTTGACAAGTGGGGCATGGACTTCATTGAGCCTACCAACCCTCCTTCAAAGAAAAAATAGTACATTATTGTGTGCATTGATTATTTTACTAAGTGTGCTGAAACTAAGGCAATTAAGGCAACAACAAAAGAAAAGGTGGCAGAGTTCCTAAGGGAGAATGTATTCTACAAATTTGGGCACCCCAAAGAGCTAGTCATAGACCAAGGCAACCAGTTTACCTCCAACATGATTGAAGACCTGCTCAGCCATCACAATATTAAGCATAGGACCTACATTCCCTATCATCCACAAGCTAATGGGCAAGTGGAGGTGACCAACAGGGCACTAGAGGGCATCTTAACCAAGGTAGCAAGTAGCAACATGAAGGATTGGGTAGGAAGACTAGTTGAGGCCACCTGGGCTTGTAATACCACATGGAAGACCACCACTGGATTCACACCCTATGAGCTGGTCTATGGGAAAAAGGGCTTGTTGTCCATTGAGTTTGAATATACACATTAAGGATGGCATCCCAACTAGATTTGGATCTTAGCAAAAAATAGAAAGAGGGATTGTTCCAATTGAATGCCTTGGATGAATTTAGAATGTAGTCCCTCCTACATATAGAGATAGTTCAACTTCAGAGGAAGATCTAGCATGATAAACATATTAAGGAGAAGCAATTTCAGGAGGGTGATTGGGCATTGTTATATGATTCTATGTATAAATACTTCAATGGCAAGTTAATGACAAGATGGCTCAGACCTTATGTTGTGGAAAGATGCCATGATAATGGTTCAGTGCAAATCAAAACTATATATGAAGAAGCCATTCCTTTGCATGTTAATGGGCATTGATTGAAAATGTACAAGAGAACTTTATCAAAAGGAGAGTTCATTGATAATATCAATAAAAAAGTGATGATGGTGGAGCAAGCCCCAACTCCTCCCTCATCAAGTCACTGAAAAATAAAAAAGAAAAAAGAATAAGGAATCCTAGGAAAACCTCCATGAGGCACCTGGATTCCATCTTTGGGTTGAAAACCTTGTGAGGCAGCCCAATGATGAAGAAAAAAAAGGGAAAAAGGAAAAAAAAAGACAAGAAAATGGAATAAGAAGATCCCTGGGTGAAAATCTTCCTTGAGGCACCTTGGGTAAACAGCTAGGGTGAAAACCTCTCTGAGGCGGCCTAGTTGTTTTTTAAAAAAAAACAAAAAAGAAGAGAAAAAAATATATAATTGTCATTTGCAGGTGGGCGAGAAAGACAGTCAAGTAGAAAAAAAGGATCCAAAGGGAATCCCACCTCTCACATATTCATCTCCTCCACTCCTTACCATGCATCCCTCCATGATTTCTATCATTTTTCTACTCCATTGCTTTGATTTATGTGAAGACTGTGTTTTCTACAGGATCACATGTATTCTTACAGGATCCCCTAAAAACCCCTAAAAACCTACAGGATGATCCTGTAGGAATTACAGTGACCCGGAAAATCTACAGGAAACAATCTGAAGGCACATGATAGGTTTGTTAGGTCCATAAAATTCACCATATGCATGATCTAGCACCTCACCTCGTCCACCATAATCATCCCTACACTCACCATTCAAAACAAAAAAAAAAAATCACTTTCAACACTGAGTCCTAGAAGAAAAAAGGGGTAAACAGAGAAGAGTAAGAGCATTACTTGAGTATCCTTTTCTCTACACACTTCTACTCCTTTCCATTCATTACACCATCCTCACAACCCCAGCTAGCAACATGATTAAAGAATTCTTAGGGAGAAGCAGCTACATGAAATCTTGTAGCAGCCTATCCGACAGAATGCAAATCACACCAACAACAGGTCTTCACTAGAACAATCTAGGAGCTCCACAGCAGCACCAACATCAGATATTTAGCCACAAATACCTGCAAACACAAAGAAACTATGAGCAAACAATAGGAGGAGGAAGAGGAATGGCACGCAGCAAATATACAAAGCAACACCTTTGGTCTTCGGCAATTACAACATAGCATCAAAACGATGTGTAAGTATCCCACTCACTCACTCACATACATCATGTAGTCAAAATTTGTAAGGGTTATCAGATAGTTGGTTTATAAGTGAAAAGGTGGCTAGTTAATTTAGCCACCTTCATTCAATCAACACATGTAGAACTGGGTGTCCTCTTACACGTGGCTACAGTCAACTCAAGGATAGAGAAAGAGTAGGACAAAAAGTAGTTAAACTATAGATCTAAGATGTGGGAGTGGATTACAAGGAGTGGGAAATGATGAGGTGTTAATGGGGACCAATGGTCCAAAAATGGCAATGTACCTTTTCTTCCAACACACCACCTCACCTCGAATCACCATAAGGGGAAATAAAACATCATTCCCATGCATTCATGCATTTCACCTCCTCGAAACTCCCTCACTCAAGTCTCTCCCATAACTCAAGCTACCCACTGGAAGCAAAGATCCATTGTTCTCCACATGAATTCCTATAGGATCATGCATAGGAATTCCTACAAGATACAGTCTACAAGATACACAGAGACTATCTACAAGATACATAGAGACAGTCTACAGGATAGGCAGAGAAGATTTCAAGAGGGGATATCACGGGAATTGGCCACTACAACCATTATAAAGAGGTAGGCTCTAAAATTTCATCCCCCTTTGCAAGCAAATACACCAAGGATACTCTAAAATCTAGTGCATTTAGAAACTGTGAGAAGTAAATTACATACATAGTCAACTCTATTTTGCTCCTGCTTTTGAAAATTTGTGTCAACCCTCTCATTTTCCCCTCAAGCTTCACCAGCAAGATGACAAAAGGGTTTAATAGGAGAGAGTTCACAAACACTGTGAGAATCCAACAACACCCCTAGGTGCTTGAAATATTTACAAGACACAACTAGATGGGGTTTTTCGAAAATTTACAGGGTATGATGATGAGGTGGCTCAAGAATTTTCTCACTCCCTCACTCCACACATTAGAATCCATGCCACTGTTGTAGTAAGGGGTCTCACTATAGATCTCACCCCAGAGCTCATTAGCAAGGTCACCACACTTCCCCTAGGAATTCCATGGAGAAAAGAAGACAAAAGAGACAGCCAAGTGGCAAAAAGGAAATTCTTTTTAGAAGGTGAAGAACCCACTGAGGACAAAAATGGAGTAAGGAGGGATAGTCTCCCATACACATGGAGTGAGGTAGGCTACCAACTCATCAAATACATCTCATGTGAGGGTAGATATAGTGTTGTTTATGGCTATGATTTTAGGATCCTTGAGGAATTAATATTTGGGATAGAAACACCACCTCACCAAAGACTCAACATACCTATTTCTTTCTGCAATCACTCATAGAATCCAGCAACAAAGTGAAGGAAGGAAATTCCAAAAAATTGGCTCATCATGGGTTGATTAGGATCCTCATTGAAGATTCCCTCCAAAACCTCAGAATCCCTATAATATGGTTAGTCTTCAAAAACTTGCCAGTAGAGGATGACATTAGAGGCCTAACTTATGATGTTAGTCCTACTGTTAGTGAAGAGGAGGAAAAACATGAAGAGGAAGATACAAAGCAAGATAAGGATGATATGGATGAAGAAGAAGCTAACACAGAGGAAAATGATGCAGCTGAAGAAGAAGAGGGAGAAGAGAAGGAGGATGATGAATAAATAGAGGAGGAAATTAAGTAGGAAACTAATAGAGATGATGAAGATCCACAAGAGGAAGAACAAAGGAAAAATAGAGAAGAAGAAGGAAATAAAATAGAGGGGAAATAACACAAGGAGGATTCACCTAGGTTGTCTCTAGAGGCCACTAAGAGAGATAAAGCAGTTTCCCTCACTACTCTCAGCACCCAGTCAACAAAAATTCTTTTTGAGATTGAAGATTTCCCTACACAAAAAATACAAAATTTCTTCCCCTAAGTCACCTATCACCTATGTAAGGAGGCCTACTACTAGATTAACTTCCTCAAAGGGTAAGGAAATCCTATAGGATCCATAGGAAAACCTACAGGAAGCAAAAAGAGTCCTACATGATACTTTGTTGAAACTATAGGAGGCACAAAAATTGGAAAGCAAGGTAGGGGAGAAGATAAAGAGGAAGACCCAGAGACAAAGGAACCTAACCCCCAACCTAACCTGCACTCATTGTCATGCGGAATGAGTTGATCTTGCGGACAAGATAGACCTTCCTAGAATCTAATGAAGACCTAATGACAAACAAACCAACCAGACACTATCTTTCTCTAAATATGCTTTATAAATAATGGGAAACAAATGTATTTAAGGCCTACCTCATGTCCAACGCAAGTTTGGAGATGCCTTTGCTCCTTTGATCCAAGTAAGTTCCTTTGTTACAAACCTGCAAACACAAACAAGGCAAACAATTAAATAGCACCTGAATAAACAGTATTATAAAACATATTCAACATGAAAGTCAAGGGGTCTATGAAACAAATAACATGAGATACGTGTTGAGAAAAATGAGCTTGATTGTATTAAATCAAAAGGAGAAGAACTTTACAACCTTTGCCTTGACACTGTACAAGCTCCTCCCAGGGTCCAACAAGAAGTCTCCTCTACTTTGACAAGCTTCACTCACTCCCTAATGAAGCCAAAAAGGTATGTGATCTCTCCTCTTAAGCTCAAATAGGAAGTCTTGATTTCACTAGCATTTACCCTCAAAAGTTTAGCTTTTAACCTCCCAAGCCACTGACCCAATGCCTCAATTTATAGTGCAATGGAAATCAGTTACCAGGTCCTCCTTCAAAGGGATAGAATCATCCTTCAAAGGGATAGCTCCTCTTAACAAGGGATTAGTTCCTCCTCATATGGCATGCATGAACCACTTGGAGCGAACAATCCACGTAACAAATCCTTCTAGAAACCTCTAGAATTAACCCAAAGTGAGTTTTCTTAAGATAAAAATTGCGCCTTTTGACTTTCACAGGGGTACGTGCCCTCCCCTTTACATACAGAGTGTATAAATACATAGATATCCTGAACAAAAGGTGCGGGCCCGCAGGCAAAAGTGAGAGAAAGTGCGGAACCAGAGTTACATTGCTTTTTCGATGTCTTTCTCTCATTTCTAAAGCTTTTTCTTAAGAGCTAAGGTTTGAGACTTGCTTAGGAAACTGGCATAAGTGGTGATAGACCCATACCGACTGCAAATAATCAAGGTGATGATATTTTTGTGTAACAGATTTCCCCCTAAAGTGCGAAGTCTGTAGTATATGAGGATTTTTTCATTTATCATATAAGAAGAGTGAAGTGCTTTATCATTTCGATGATCATCTTGCGGAGAGCCCGGTTGGAACCTGTAAAAACATTCAATGCAAAATATATATATATGAGATCATATCATCGCTGAGGTAGGCATTCCCATATTCAGATAAAAACTGACTAAGAGACTGAAAACTGACTAGAAGACTAACTACTGCTCTGATATAGGAATCATCTTGTAACACATCATAAGTACAGACACATGTGGACATAGTATGGACGTAGCCATCTGTTTATGAATAGTCCATAATATAATGAATACAAAATTCCTCGCAACTTGGATGGTGGAAACTAGATCCAGTGTCTTCATTTCTACGTCCTGAAACAATATGATTCTATCCATGCGATTGAATGTGTCGAAGTCGAACATGGTAGAAACCGCTTGATTACCATTCAATGATGTAAATTGTTAACAAGCGTGAGAGAACCCACCAATAATGACAATGGCTCTCAAAGTACTCAGCACAATCCATGAAATGTGATAAGATGTGTTGATGTTGAACATGTCATGGAATCCTTTGATCGAAAGTCAATGATGTAAATTGTCATCAAAGGTGAGAAACCAGCCATTGAGGCATGCAGATCTCAAGGTACTGACGATTCCTAGATCATCTTTCTAGATATTGAGTTGAAGTCGATAGAAAGCGATCCGTCGTAGGCAAGCCCACAACACCAAATGATAGATCAAGTTGAAGAAATTTAGTTGCAAGGACTGACTCAGGGACGGTCAAGATGGATGACAGACATTTTGCAGATGAATGGCTTATTTGCACTGACCTCTTGAACACATAACGACACGACAGATGGTTTCGTGACAATTGACCCAAAGTTAATACCTAGAAACCAGTTGAAGACTTTGAATGTGGTTTGATCAATTATTAGGTAAAGGATTTCCCAACCCAGGTGAATGAATGTGTCATGTTCAAGAATGGTTATAAAGTATGACAAACAGACTTACTTTTATCTCTTTTCCCCCACCATTTCTGGCAAGTACCTCTTTTTTTTTTACAAGCTTGAGGAGGATAACATATGCTTGATTATAAGCTCACCCTTCGGGTGAGTCCAACTTATTTTAAATTCGAATCCTAAGAAGGAGTGGTCCGTTCCTGTTTGTAATTGAACAGGTCCTTTACTGTCAAAATTTAACGAGTCCAGTATAGGAGAAACTCGGCGTTTT